>JAHZNF010004112.1:0-14304 GCA_027744215.1 Troglopedetes dispersus | reverse complement strand
CAATTTTCAGGGGGGATATTGATATAAAATGTGCTGATTTTTAACTTTCTAAGGTAAAAACCTGTATCTGGCCGATTTCACGGGGGGGATATATCCCCCTCATCCCCCCGGTTCCGGCGCCACTGCAAAAAGGTGCACTAAAAATTTACCGCTATTAGCAGTATTGGGACAACAAGTAAATGCATGCCATTGAAGCTGTTAAAGTAGATTCTCAGATTACACATTATTTAATTCATCGCTGCAAAGGTGATAAAGTATCAATACATTTTTTACTGCTCTTACAATTACAACTTGAAAGTGCAGATACCAGCTCATTAGTAGCGTTGACACAATGTTTACGATTAAGTACACCATCTCAGATTTCCCTGAAAGTTCATAATGTGTTTTTATAAGAATGAAACCCACGCTCCCATGCATAGGAATACTCGAAGGTTCTCTAATTCGGCAAATGTATTCTTTTCAGTGTTATTGTGGTTTTCCGATGAACATAGCATGCATTGTATACACTTTGCTAGTTTTTGCAAAGCCGTAGAAATTACATAGCTAAAGTCAACCAGTCTATTAATAAATATTTAGTGGAAAACATGATAATAAATATTTTGCAAAATCAAAGAGGACTACGAAGTTCGCAACACATGGACTTACCATACATACTGTATGAACTTAATTTTTCACGCCAAGTGAAAAATTAAAGAAATGTAAAACGTGTATTGTTTGACCATAGATGTAGTACAACCCCAACTCTGGTTATCGCAAGCGTAATGGTTGCTTTACACTCTTTGCAAACTCAAAAATTTCATGAAAATCAGTGATTGAGTCAATAGAACCTCCCCAAAGATGTTTTGTAATTTTTTTTAAATGGAATAACGGCAATCGAAACCGTCCAGATTTTCCGAAATCATTTTCTACTTGCTATTTGTACAAATTTACCAAATTTTACTACTGTCTTTGAAAGGTATAGCGCTATTTGGAAAATCATTTTCATCGTTATAGCGCATTTGTTTTGAAAGCAATCGGGAGCCGATTTAGGTCTTTAAGATATTTCGTGTCAAATTTCATTACAGTGTGCGCCTTTCTCGAATGAAGCAGAAAAGCACAAACCGTCGAACAACCATACTTCGTAGTCAAAATAAAGTTATTGCGCACAATTTGGATTTAAAGAAATAATGCTGTAATCACCATGAAAGCCACTTGAGTGTATCAACTTACAAATTTGCTGTAATAGTATTGTTTTTTTAGATAATAAGTCAGGTTGTTGTAAGACTTGATCAAAAAGTTTGCTACTCTTGCACAATCCCCTTTATGTACTTATTCGAATTTGACGAAGACAACACGAAAGCCCTTCAAGTATCATGTTGATGATCATAGAAGAAATCATGGGAAAATTATATGCTCTTTATTAACTACCTAAAACCATCCTTTCATCTTCTGGATTCAAAGTACATTAAGTGAACCTTCCTAGATTTTTATGATATGTGTAATTTGTATTCAGCACTACTGCGCAATTCTTTCTACGTAACATCTAATCACCATGAAAGCCACTTGAGTGTATCAACTTACAAATTTGCTGTAATAGTATTGTTTTTCGAGATAATAAGTCAGGAGGTTATTGTAAGACTTGATCGACAAGTTTGATACTCTTACACAATCCCCTTTATGTACTTATTCGAATTTGACGAAGACAACACGAAAACCCTTCAAGTATCATGTTGATGATCATAGAAGAAATCATGGGAAAATTATATGCTCTTTATTTTGCTAACTACCTAAAACCATCCTTTCATCTTCTGGATTCAAAGTATATTAAGTGAACCTTCCTAGATTTTTATGATATGTGTAATTTGTATTCAGCACTACTGCGCAATTCTTTCTACGTAACATCCCGATGAATCCTACGTAGTGATTCCACTGAGATCTTTGTTGGAAGTAATTGAGTTCCTTTTCGCCTCCTTTTTGTGCTCACGTCACGTCATCTCCAAGGTTTAATGCAATCTTCAGTTCACATTGTAACCCACGTGTCTCGTTCCACTTTTTAAAACCGTTGATGAAAGCCTTTTTATCTTGAACAATGTCGCAACAAAAAATTCCACTACGGTAACTTATTTTATTTATGATTATTATAATACTATTTTTTTAAAGAGTGGCAGGGTGGTCACCATCGTTTACATAATTTGTACTACCGCAAAACTCATAACGGATTCATGAGAGCCTCCTCAAACACAAAACCTTTTCACGTCTACCTTTCCCAGTTTTCCATATTATTATTATATTTCTTTAAAAAATGAGCAACACAAACCATTATTATTGTACCAGCTTGGACCATTTTTTCCTTTAAACACTGCCGCAGCAAGAAAAAAAACCAAATTCCTGTGTTTCCAAGCTGCGCTATATTATGTATATTTTCTTTCCTTCGCAACTTTTTTTTTCTTCAAAGGAAGCAAACCTTCTTACGAAAAAAATACCGCATTGATTTTTCTCGTTAAGTTCCTGTTGAGAAAAAAGCCACAGGAAAAAGGTGAGTCTCGCTGACTTGAGTGAATACAAAACTATGTATGTATGTGTGTTTGTGCATCCTTGTAAAAGCGTAGTAAATAAAAACAGTGTGTACTATTAGTGTTGTGTAGCACCAGGAGCAGAATATTATGTGTTTTCTTACATTCTTTCCTTCCCAGTTTTACGTGGTATTTTCTATGTAAAAATGTGTACAGCTTTCTCTTCTCTCATTTTTTTTCTTCCTCGACGTGGAATTTTTCCTTTAGCATTTTTTCACGATGCTTTGCTTGCGCTTTATCCATATTATGTTTATATATCTTTCAGAGTGAAAAGGAAGACCACACATCATGAGTGTGTATGGCTGTACTATTTGCTATAAAATGTACATATTTTTTTCTTCTTGAAGTGCACCGTAAGTAAGTGAGAAGGAGAAGGACCTGCTTTTTATTCTCCTTTGCCACAGATTGTATGGAGAGTGTCTAAGCATTTTTTCCCTTCCGTTTCTGCTAATAGTAATGTGGTGGATGGGAGCTATAAAAAGGGAGTACTTATGTGTGTGTGTGTTTGAGTTCATGGGATGTGGAGCAAAAGGGAAGCAAGAGAGGGAAAACAGCAGGCAAGATTTTCTTTTGGACATGGACAAATGAGAAGAACCAGCAGTCATCACTCATTCTTCACTAGCTGGCTCACATACGTTTTCTGTAAAAAAAAACTTTCCTTTTTTCCCCTCATCTTTCTCGTCCTTCCTCGTCCGTATTATCCCTCTCGTCTCTAACTCATTCACTTATTCACTCACTCACTCAGTTTCACTTTCTTTTCCCCGATATTTCTCCAGAGGAAGGAAGAAAGTAGTACAAAAGGGACACAAAATGTACACACATATCAATATATTCATGCACAGGAATGAAATGACTGGGCGTTTTTATTTGGGAGAATATAAAGTGTACATATTTGTGTGCTGCTTATGAAAATGCAAGATATATGCCCACATTCCCATTACTGCATACAACGACTTGTACCCTTTTCCACTGCATTCTTCCAGCCCTGTATTTTTTGTATTCTTTAACATAAACACACTGTTTTGTCTACGCCGAATTGGTTTCTAATGCTGAGGAAAAAAGGAGAGGAGAGAAGACGGGCAGCTAGGAAAGCGAGGTAGTGGAAAAGAAAACATTGAAATATCTCCAGTTTCCACCTCACCGCTTGTGGTAACACGAGGAGAAAGGGAAATCAAGAAAAATTGCAGTTGGTGAGGATAACAAGAGGATCTATTCATGTTGTCGTTTATATCAACAAATCTGACGGAACTGGTGCAATACACTGTGTCCCATTGTACATATTATATGTTGCCATATACCTACATCCATAAAAAATTCTGTTTCTCCCTTGTTTCGCCGGATAATACTCTGCACTTTCCTCCCTAAATAATTGATTACGCTACAATCTTCTTGACTCGTGTACACCATGCATCAACAACCACGAAACAAAATAGAAATATGAGGCCTTTCCTAACTTGGGAAACAGGCCGGGAAGAGAGCCACTTTGCTTTATTTTTTGTTCCTTGTAACTTTTACAGGGAACTAAAGTGTAACGACGGAGGCGAAAAAAAAACATAGACTCTTTCGACTATGCACGTATGAAACGCGCAACGAACCAAAACACAGCCCAGCTTTCGCTCAAGGGTTATCCACATTCCATTGGTAATTTACATATTCCAAGTTTCGTAATTAAAGTCGACATTTGATATCTCTCCGCCGAAAACTCCTCTTTTAACCCGAAATGCACAAGTTAAGAATCCATTTAAAGGGAAAAGCGAGAGATTTATCCCAAGATTTTCCAAGTGACAATGAGAAGCGATTTAATTTATTTTTTTTCTCTTCTTTTTTCAACTGACCTAATTCCGTTTTCTTGGAAAAGTAAAGAAAAATCTGCATACATTCCCACTTGAAAAATGTTTTATTTTTCGTCTTCTCCTGGAATTATTCAACAATGGAGGAAGAAAATGATGAGTATAGCTGCGGAGGGAAAAAGGATGATATAGAACATAAAATATGATTTCACGAAGGAAAATGGATGATGCGTCATTTAGCCTCAATAGTTCACTTCCTTCCTTTCTTTATATTTTTTTTATTATTATTTGGGTAGCGAAAAACTTGGTTCTGTTCTGTCTCTCTTCTCTCTTTCTCTCTTTCTCTCTGCTCGCTTGCTTTTGGCAACTCATATCATGGAGACATTGATAAATGATCTTGGGAACTGTGAAGTTGTTAATCTGTCACACTCCCATCTTCAATGAATTTCTGTCAAAGCGGGAAACATAAACTTGTTTTGTCATTTCAGACAAATAAGATGTGTTTTTACCTCCTTTCCCTCCGTTTCTCGTTTTCTTACTGTCTTGCTCCTCTCTCCGTCTCGCCTTCCATGTCTTTCTGTTTTGTGTCGCCTCCCTTACAACTCCGTTGCACCCCACTGCCAACTCAATTTTATGCTTCCATTTTGAATTTTTCTTCCTTATTTTCAAAAATATATTAACCATATAAAAATATATATGCTCCAGGAGAACGAAAAAATATGTAAAAAAGAAGATGAGCAAGAGGAGCACACATCAACCAGGCAACTTTCTTATTCCAGTTTTCTGCATCACTGTCTTCTGTCTGCGCTGCAAGAGAAATGTATTGTACTTTCGGTGAAGCTACTGCTCTCCTTACTATTCTGTTTTACTCACTTTTACTACCGCACAATTCCCACATTATTTGACGTATTACTGTGCTACATCTTCGGTTGCAAGATGCGTCGCCTATGATTCAGCTGAGCCATATACATTTCAATCAGCCTAGCAAGTATTTTTTAAATTTTACCTAAAATCTTCTAATACAATCACAAATGTTTTCGTTGAGTTCATTATGCCCATGATCTGATGACTTTAAAAATACGACGCACAATTAAAGTAAGTCATGAAATCGTCAAGCAATGTTGAGTTGGGGTTGTTGGACACAACGGCAAACAGATGATTTGCAGAAATCTAATTTTAAAATGATAAGAAAAGTTTTGGATCTGTCCTTCAGTGAAAACAAGAGCGTAACCTACAAGATTAGTGGATAAGAAAATACAACCTCCTTCTTCACATTTCCTTTCATTCTATTTTTGTCCGAAAACTGGTGCAAAACTCGGTGAAGATAAAATACAGCATAAAATAAGAATGAAACAAGGATGGCTGTCTCGTTTTGAAAAATTGCTTCCGCGACATTCAAAAGCAAAAACATTGTTTACCTAGAAACTGCTCCCCAGGAATGTATTCAAAATAAGTAAAGCACATTGTTGAAATGTGATAATCCCAATTAACAAAAAAGAGAGATAAGACCCAAAACTCCTTATGTTTTTTTTTCAGAACTCTTAACTATTTTTACTTTGTGCAAAACAATTGGTAGCGCAAATTTCCAGCATAGAAAAAGTAACGATTACAAAAGTTTGGGGTAATTCGCCTGATTCATATTATAAATAGCCAGATAAAACATGTCATGGAGTTGTGGACAATTAACAATTCGCAGCAGAGCTTTATCCACTCAAGTGTGTCGCAATAAGTCTAGAAATGGTACGCTCCGGTGCTGGCGCATTAAAAAAACTGAAGATTTTTTTCTCTTTGCCATTTCTCCATGTTTTAGCAAGCAAAGATTCCTCATTTAAACACGTTCTATCACTGCAACATATATATTCTCACATGTATAAGAAAGATTGTGGAAAGTGGTAAACGACAGAGAATTAACTGTCCCTGTGGAGAAGAAATAAAACTTTAGAGTTCATTAGTAGTTTTATCCTGATACATACATACTTTCCCCTTTTTTCTATTTGTTTTTGTTCTGCTACTTCATACCTGGTCTCGCCGTGGTATGCATGTGTCACACGAGTATTATTATCATTATTGAGAAACCTAATAAAATGAGTGGGGTTCTTTCTAGTTTCACTAAAAAATGGATGTTCGGGGAAACACACAAAATACTATATTTTTTTCAGAAATATGAAGAAAAATCCAACGTTTGGAGGGAAAATACTAGGACTACATAGAACAGAAGAGAGAAACAAAAAACCTGCAATGAAGAAAGGGTTCCGAAAGGAAGACAAAAAATACGGATTCATCCATATGCTTGATAGAATGCAAAACTTTCTTTTTTTTATTGTTATAATGAAGTTCAGCCTGTTAGTCTTTGTGTGTAGAAGAGAGTGGAGCAGAAGTGGTTGTAGTGTGGTACACCACTTTACGCCATTTTTTTCCTTTCTTTCATACGAGATGTCATGATTTAAGGGAAAAGTTTTAATTTTTGATCTCTTCTGAAACAAGGCGTTTATCTTTAATATGTACTTTATGGATTGAGAAAACTATGGCCATTCTCTTTAGACATATTTTTCTCTATTGTCTCTAAGTTTGCAAGTGTGTGTGTGTGTGTGTTTGTGTCTGTGTGTCTGTATGCATGCATGAAGTTGGAAGTTTTTTTTCTAAAGGAACGGTATATAAATCAGTTTTTAACTTTTTTCCCTGCTAATTTCCATTGTACAAGAGATGGGCGTGTGATACGTGAAAAAAATTATGAAAGAGTTGTATGCTCGTTCAACCTTGCATTCCAACCATTATTAATATTATTCACTTGCAAAACTAGCACCGGAGATGCTGGCTCTGTCAGTCGTATCCTGCTACTTCCACGCACACAGACAAAAGCGAATGTGAACAACCTTTTTTTAACCGAAGTAGTTGCCCACAAAGTTATGCAGGGTTTCTTTTTTTTGTAAAAAAAAGTTGTGCAGTGAGAGAGTATCTGTACGTATGGTGGGATATTTAAAAAAAAACTCGTAGTCAATTTACGCAGTTGAATGTCTGATTCGGACAGCTTTTTAAGGACCGTGAAAATCAGTGAGAATTGTGATTCAGTCCAGGTGACTTGAGTCAAGTGTGTGCCACCCTTACATAATGAGACTGGAAACAAGGTTGTGAACTGTAAAAAAATAAAATTTTTATCCTCTGCTGAGCACAAGCATTTGTATTTTAAACCATTAATTCCATCTTAGCGAAGAAATGTTTAACCTCTGCTTCCTTTAATGCTAATCATTTTGCTCGTTTCCTCAGAAAATATTCCTTTGTCAAGCATGTTTAATCAACGTTCTGTGAAATGGCTAGCAACTTGAATAGAATAATTTTTATTGTTCATTTCCACCGGAAATAATTTTGCAATTGCACTCAAATAAATAGTAATCCATGACCTAAAATTCCATCGTCGCATTGTACCCCAACTATCGCGTGTTTGTAACTATGCACTGGCAACGCTGTTTCCCCTTTTGCTAAAAAAAACTCTACTTTGCAAATGTGAACGACTTTATTCTGTTTTAAATTAGCAAAGTAGGTCCAGGTACGTAGAACAGGAAAAACGTAGTAAAAAAGTTGGCATGTGCTTCCTTGTACTTTACCATCATTTTTCACCCAGGAAAAATATGTATATTATAACCATTTTCATAAACTTTTAAGAGCATTCATTTAAGCAGAACTCCCACTGTGTTTCTCACCATTTACCACTCCACCATACTTCCTATATAATACCTACATACGTATCTTGTCTCTATTTCGTTCGTTTCCAAGTTACAAAAAGGAAAATGTTGGGGATCCTAGTAAACCGTCATAAAAGGAAACGTCACATTTTCATAAAAGCAACTACATTATATTTTTTGTTATTACATGGAGCATAATAAGGGATGGATGAATGATAATATCATCCCCTTGCATCAATGCAAATCGTCACCATCATATATTTTCTTGAAAAGGTATGCCGGATGACCCTACGCAACGCATTTTGGATTTGAAGAAAGGATTCCTTTCACCACATCTCCACACGTTACCTGTTACCCAGCTTTAAAAAATTACTATTGCGCAAGTGATATTACGCAAGATATATGTAAAATGTAGGTGCGTGTTATTATTGCTATTACGTGATAGACGGAAAAAAAGTGGTGGTCAATAAGACGCGACATGGCACCACCAACCAACCCCATCCACAAAATATGGAAGTGCTGGTTGTGCTTCATTGCCCGTTGCTGCAGTTGCAAAGTGTCATCGTATGTGCTCCCATATCATCATTCTCATCATTCCCATCTTCGTCATATCAACATCTTCTCAACATTTTTTTTCATCTTTCCCATGTTTTCCCTTTCTTGTGAGTTCTCGGCCGACTAAACTCCAATTTCCTCTGTTTTCGGAGTGAATATGTGTCTCCTATTTTTCTTACGGGTCGTTCTCCGTTGAGCTATATAATGGATGTGAGAATGTTATTCCACGAGAAGGAGTCGCAAGAAGCCATTATTTTAAGGAAAAAAGTTTGTCAAACGGATATTACACTTGAAATGAGATGCTCGAAAGATCCAAACGACGAAATTATGCATTAGACCGGGAGACACAGAGAAAAAAATGCAAATGTGGACTTACGACATGAGAAAGACGTACAAAAACACATAAAAATAAGAAGTCAAAGGTTCCTTCCCCTTCGCTAGTTTCAGTACTCCAGATCTTTCCATTCGCAAAGATACACAAACCAACCAAGATTTGTGTAAGTTGCATCTCGTATTTCTGTGCAAGGCATACTCATATAGTTTACATCCAGAAAACAATATTAAGGTGTTCGATATCTGTGTATTGAATTGCTACAACTAAAGTGTTGGTGAGAGATGGAGAAAATACCAGTATTCAACCTCGTAGTTCACGTGAGAACCAAAGAAGCAGACAGACAAGGTAGATGTATTGGCAAAACTCTATTCAATGCCTATTTCGGTGTTCTTCCGCTAAATAATAATATGTCAGGAGGATGAACAGGAACAAGTAATAATAATATTATCCATCTTGATAATATGATCATATCAGAAGAGTAATGACACCTTTTTACAACCGCTCCTCTCCGTATTGCATTATATGTTCCATGAAGACGACGATGATATGGATCTCCATTCTTTTTGTTTGCTTTTGTCTACGCAGTTTCACTTAAAATACTAAGGCACATTTCCTCGGGACAAAGTGGGAAAAGAAGTGACAACAAATTTTGTTCGCGCTTCCTGACAAAAAAACGAAACAAACGGGTATTTATATAGTTTCGACAATTAGCGATATTCATGTTGTGATCAAAAAGGGAATGGGAAAGAGCAAGCTTATGTTTGCAAAATGGGTTTCAAATGTGAAAACCTTCAAAATAGACATATCTACGGGGAAACACATTGCACTTCTTTGACACTCGTATAAATTAGCTTGTCTAGTTCACATCTCCTCTCGATCCTTCTTCCACGCCAGCCTTTCCTTGATCGCTTCAGGGAAAATAAGGTTGTCGCTTAAGAATAACTTAAATGTTTTTCATGCAAATTCAAACGCAAAAACAAAACCCAAGGCCATCCCAGAAATGGAAAGGTTTTTTTTTCGTGACATTTGTTTTCGCAAAAAAATACGAGAGAATTTTTGCACAATACTTGGGATAAAAATGTCTTTTTATTTGGAGCGACTACATTTCTCGTGTATCAACATAATGGAGCATAGTATGTTATTTTAAGAGCGTATTATTAGTACGTCTGTCGTTGTCATTACTTTGCGCTTCCTGTCCTCCTTCCGATCCCTTGCGAATGCAATTATTTCAGGAGGTAAAAGGGAAAAAAGCATCCAACTACTCCTCCCTGTGCTTCACTTCCTGTCTAAATGCGCAGATGTAAAAAAATGCAAAAAAATATGCCAACGGAGAAAGTATGCAGTGAAATTTGTAACAAAGTAAACCTTAGATCAGCATCAAATGCAAATATCACAGTATTTATCATCACACACATATGTACGTTTGTATAAGTCTAGTCGATAAGATAATTGTGTAGAAAATATTCAGGAGCTGTCTTTCTGTGGAATTTGTTTCCTACATTTGTTTGATTTTCTTTCGAATCAACGTTAAGCGACAACGGCGACTAATGAAACCATTAAACCATATCAATTCAAACAGAAGTTGAAGACATTCGAGAAAAGTAGGAAATATTTTTAAAACTTTCGTTTTCTGAAAATAAGGTTCATCGTACGGAAGGAATCGAAAAAGCGTAGGTCTTCCATGTTTACCTTAATCACCCTTAATATTTACAAGAATGCGAAACGCATGAACGAATGTAGGACAAGAAATACGGCTTCACAAAATGAGGTAAACGAAGGCAAAGTCCATTGTTATTAATTTTATCGATTTTTCCCAGTGAATCCCTTCGAGAACAGGAAGGTTAACCTGAAGAAAAGGGCAAGTGAGCGGTTCATCTAACGAAGGCGGCAGGTAAGCGGCACCAGGCTTTTTTTTTAACTTGTTTACTTTTCATTCTGCTCCTCAGTTTATCCAAGGGAAAAGCTCCTCATCGAAACGGAGAAAGTAGACCACTTTATAATAAAAAAGAGGGTCTTTTGCGACAACCGGGTAAATGTTCGCATCGAAGAGATTCCTTTCATTCCTCTACACAAAAAAAAGAGCTGCGCGCGTGGGGAAATGTTTTAAATATAAATTCCACAATGTAACTTATTTTACTTTCCTTCTTTAAATCATCTCTCAATTGCAACGCTGAGTTTTATGTGTAAAAGTGAAATTGACATGGAATCCCTCCGTGTGGATATCCATTCTAAATATTTTTCTGTGAACGCAAGCCTGCCTCTGACTGAATAAGTGACTGGTGCACCCATCACTCCACATTTTTTTCTATCTCTCATATTAAAATATATTTTCCTTTTTTTGTTGCTTACTCTCCGCTGCGAGGAAACTTTTTTTTACCATTTTTATGCATACTTACTCCATACTTTTCCGTTACTTTCTCAGGCGTAGAATAAAAACGCCTACTGCAATTTTACAAGTTTCTCAAGTGGAGAGAAAAAAAAAACCTTGTGCGTTTATCCCGTACGTAGACACGAGCAGAGGAGAAACGAAGCACGAGAAAGCAGCATACCGTGTAGCACGAAGAAAACACTAAAAATACTGAATGAAGAGGAGCATAAAGAGAGAAGGAGAGAGAAAAATCCTTCAACCATTACAACTTCTGCCTCTGACTTTTACTGTCACTTAAAAACTTCCATCGCCAACAACAGACACAAAGTAGAAAAGAGCATAGCCAACGTCTTGTATTAAAAAAGGAGCTTGTCCAATAATGTGTTTACCCAATGCTACATATTTTTGTACGCAGCACCCAACCTACACATGGTGGGTTAAGCAAAAGGTTTGTTTTATTTGGCAGCCTCGCCCGTGCCCTTTTCTTCTCTGCCGAATTAAGGAGGGTGTGCAGGTAAGCTGGTTAAAAATTGCTTCAGAAAAATTTCTTTTTACTTTTCCCATCCTTCATGAGGCAACTAAAATAGACGCAGGCAGGGGAAAGGCTAACCATTCCAAAAAAAATTTTGTTCTTGGTGTGTTCTTACAAAAGTTTGCACATTCGATTCCCGCAAGTAGACCTCCCCAGACCTGTAATTCTGGGGAGGATGCGTTGGGAAAGGAAAAGAGTGCAGCGTGTCTTGCATGATGCCACTCCTGCCCAAGGCTTCCATAATATGTAATATAGATGCCAGTGTGTAAATAACAAGCATAATGTCAGTAATGTTTTTCTTGTGTTTAAGTTCCAAGCTGGAATCTGATATTTTGTGAAGTTCAAATATATTGGTACATATTTTATTTTCGGTACTGCTATTTGGTTTTGCTGGCGGATGCTGAGTGGCAATTATTTTGTGCATCCCTTGAAATATTTTTGTTCATTAGTATATGCGTGGGTTTCTTTAAATATGGTCGCTTTTTCCACGAGCGAGGAGCAAACGATATGCATTGTGATTGCGTAATTTGACAAGTTTACCGAGTTAACTCAACTAGTTACTCTTATGTTTACTTACAGCAAAATTCTTACATTACATTTTGTTTTGTTTAGAACGATGCTAAGGAGGCGCCAGTTATTTTCCAGAATTTTCTAAACGTCCATCTGTCCTGTGCATAGAACATATCTATGTACTAATTCGTTGGGAGAGAGGATGATATCACTAGACAATTACGGCATTCTCCATGTCAACTCTGTCGAGGCTTATTATCATTACTTTTTATCATATTTGCGAGATCTTTGTAGAAACTTGCTTTTCCTCTTTCCATTTTATACTGGAACTATTCAGTTCCTCAAAAAAATAAAGTGAGACAATGACGTGAGAGTTAGAGTGACGACAAGTACGGAAACTTCTCCGTTGCTCATTTGTTTTTTAAATTGTTTACACGCTTCATGACACAGGAACAACAAGACAGCTGACATAATACTCCCTACTTTCTCTGAGTTATTTCATAATGCATTTGCTCGCACATGAACTTTTCCGAAATGATGAAGACCGCCTACAACTTTTTAAGCGTCTGTCTGCTCGTATTTCTAAAACTAATTTTTTAAATCGTAATTGTTAAAAACTTGGGGGAAAGAGATTCAAACATGCAGGCTTCTGCATTCAAATTTATTTTCGGTTGCAAACTGGGATGGATGGCCAGAAGCAATGCGATGGAATGTCTTAATCCAATCGGGAAAATTCGAAAATATTTCACACTTAGCGCGTTGGGTTTCCCCGAGATTTCCTTTTTCCTTCTTTTTTCTCTCTTATTCCATTTCGTTTAGTCTTGCTTAAATACTTGTACTCCCAGTGAAATGTCTCGGTACAAAATATTTTTTGAACAAAAAATGAGAGAAACTCGTCATTCCAGAATTTTTATGCATGTTTATAATAGCAGCAATGTTAAATCAGGGTTAATCAGTCATCGTGAATGAAATTAAGTTTAGAAATACATCATAGCTACCAGTATTTTTTTTCTGCATTGGAAGAAGGGACCCATCCTCCCAAATGCCATTTCATTTATATTCCAAAGCTTGCACAAAATGCCTCTAGGTGAAATCTACAGACTCCTACACATACATACACACACACCTCTTTTTTCCAATGTATGCAAAAAAGTTGAGAAAGTTTTTCATAGTAAAGCCTCAATTTCTTTTATTATATTACAAGAATAAAAATAAAAAAGTCAAAGTACTTCCTGTGCACTGTGCGTATATACATATTTATTTTCACACATTTGTGTCCAAAGGAATACCTATATATATCTCCAATCTTCTCGTATTCAAGCACAATAGTTACATACTAGCTACTTATTTTTAAGGGAATTTGTAGAAAAATATGAAAAGAGAGGAAGAAATTGAATAGGATTTTTTTCTTTTGTACTTCTTCCTGTCTTTTTTACTTGCACATCCTATTACCATCATTGTAAGTTTACAGCGTACGCAGTTTACTTAAAAAGAGTCACTAGGTGAACCAATCAAAGTCTTCATCTGTCGGTTGTCACTTTCACATCCAGAGACTCAAAAGAAAACCTTTACTCAACGAAAAAAGCAAAGCATAAAAATTTTTTGTCGCTTCAGCAGCAATGCACCTTTTCGCACCGTTTTAACTTCCTTCCTTTCCACTTTTTTCCTTCTGTGCACATGAAGGAAATAAAAAAGGATTGAGAGAGTGTGAATTGATAGTTTTTTTCTTCCTTTTTAGAATAATTCTGAGAGTCAACGACGCGCTTGTCTTGACTCCGTCGCTCACTCTGTTTGATGACAAAGGAGTATGTGATGTGTGTCATTGTGTGAATAGTGGCATCCCGAAAACCTTTTTATTTGGCATGTCACGCCATCACAACTGCGAAGAGAGGGATCACGCTCACGCATGAAATGGATAAATCGTTCCAATGTAACACTAACTACTCAATGCGTTTGTGCTGTTAAACCGAATAGAGCTTCATA
>JAHZNF010004111.1:0-13638 GCA_027744215.1 Troglopedetes dispersus | reverse complement strand
TAAAAATGATGGAATTTCTAGTGTTGAATACGACAACAATTACAAATTATTCATACCGACATGAGCTGCTATCAGTCAAGTCTAATTTTAATTGTACCATGAGAAAGCAGGTTCTATACACGTAATGAAATATGGCGGAGTCTGTAACCACATATACTGACTGACCATTCTAATAAGTAGCTTGCTTGGCTTGACTTTTGTAGGGCTTTAATGAAATAATATGGGAATCGGTAATTTGCAACTGCCAAGTCGCCGCATTATATTTTCACCGTTGGCGGTACAGACTTGTAAGATTGATTAGGCAACCTCAATTTGTTTTTACTTTATAAAAATTATCGTCATTCAACATTAGAAATTCCATCATTTTTAGTACAACCTTGTGTTCGTGTTGTTTGAATGTATCAGGGTCAATAATCAATGGCAGCAAGAACATTTCAAAACATGAACATTGGGATAGCTCTCAACTAACTCACCACATGTTGTAGTCTATGATGTATTTGAAAGGGACGATGAAGTGCAACCTTGGTGGCAGGCAGGTACTTCAATTCATTTTTTTCTCAGTTGCACTATCTTAATTTTCTTAATATCCGGGAATGTTAGATAAGCATTTATTGCATTAGGTGCAAAAGTACTGTGAACTTCTTTCGCTAATCTCTTGAGCTTTCATTTCCTTTTGTTAGAGTCATCTTTCAACATGAATAAATATATTCAAGATTCAGCACCATTTCTAAGAAATTATGCTATAACATCAAGCAAAACCAAAATGAATATACTTTGAAAGCGTTTAAATGTAAATAAACGCCATATTGCAATTCTCAAGCGTATGGTTCAATTCCCGAGTCCGGATTCCATCCAAACTCATGTCACGTTTTTTATTAGGTACACGCCGAATTATATAGTCAACGTAGCTCATAAAAGCAAGCCCTTTGACCTTCGTGAAATCCCTAAATGTTGCCTATAGATGGATTCGGCAAAATTCCGATTCACCGTCTTTTTAAGTCCCACATTAACTTTGTATGGTCTCCTAGATTTTACTGCAAACTTTATTAGCTTGATTTTCTCTTTGCCTAACCTTGCATTTTATTCCCTGCTCACATTATTATTAGCTTTTCTGAGAGTATTTTAATCTCGCAATAAGCTCAACATTTCCTGTTGTTGTCCTCATGAGATATAGAATATGGATGCCGGGCTGATTATAAAAACGTTCCGAAGTGACAAGTGTTGGTAATGTGTGCATGCTTTCTGCCATGTTACACATCATCGTCAGTGTGTAGAGCAATGTCAGAGATGAGATGAATATTCTGAATAATGGAAGGAAAATGAATGAGCAAGGGAAAACCAAGAGGGACGCATTTTCTACCCAAAAGAGACTACGAGAGAGAGAACGTCACCCCAAGGAATTATCGTAATAATAACATGAAAGAAACATAAAAACAATAATATCTCGGAGGAAAAAGGAAACGTTGTGATGGTCGTAACGAGAAGAAGCAAACAAAGCATTGAGTAGCAGCCATCCGTCGAGAAACAGTAAAAATCATGTGCAACATTTTGGAAACTGGTAAAAAAGGAACAATGGAAGTGGTGTAATGGGCCTTTTCGATGCGAATGTGTGCATAAGAGTCTGAAGATAACGAGGAAAATTTCAGCCTTTTGTTGCAAAAAAAGCGCAATGACTATCATGCTTAATGGATGAGTTGGTCTGTAAGTACAAAGAGGGTAACCTTAATAATGTATTATGTCATACGAATAACTTAAAAATCATTGCAAAAGAAATGTACAAAAAGTTCCTTGATTGTGCAATACGAATAAAAAGTTCTTTAGGATAAAGTTGGGATAAGTAGAGGGATAAGTAAACAATAGTAGTGGTTGGAATGATGAGAGCACCCAACTTTGAGCAAAACATTAAGACGTAGATTTTAATGCAAAGAAATAGCTATCACATCGCCACCAGTATTATCTCCACCGCTCCTCTTTCTTTAACTTGATCGCTCTAAATACCATTTTTACAGTTATTACAACACTTATGTTAAATGAGCTTCAAATCCAGATAAATACATTTAAAAACACACATTGTTCATGCAACCAGAACGATCTAGGCCGAGGCAGAATTTATCCGGAAGGGGGAAGGAGCAAAGCGAAGAGAGGGAGACGTACCCATATATTTCACACTTGCTACACAAAATAGATGGAAAAACATTATACTACAATGGCATAGGAAATAGGAAGTGTAAGTATAGCTGTGGTGGTGGTGGTCATGATGATGACTACGGTGACGATATTTTGTTGTAGCGCACAGCATAATAATATATGTCGAGAAGGAGAAAGAGAGTTGGCTACGTGGAGAAAAAAAGGAAAACATTCATGTACATATTCCCGATATGATATTAAATTGTGTATAGATATAAAAACTTGGAGGAGTTATCCCGGATCGATGAAAGCGGCATGGTTTACGTTCCCTATGTTCATATATTATGTATAGGCATACACACAGAGTGTGATCAGTGATGATAAAAGCTGCTGGTTGTTGTTAAAGGAGTGAGCTTTTTTTTTCAAGTTACGAGTCTTGCTCCGCCGTTATTATACGTTTCAAGTAAAATGGCCTTCTGAGGGATTTCCTGTTACGTATGTACACATCAAAGCAGATATCTCCTATTTTTTTCGGAGAATATACGCATTGTGATATGTGTCGCTGTTTCTACTCCATTCCAGTACATAACATTAAAAAGGTAGGGATGGGGATGGCTTGTGCGTTCCTCTGTACTTTCTCCTCTTTTCCAAACTGCTCCATCCACAGAGCTGAAGTCAGATTGGAAAGCAAACTAGCAGCAGCACCAGGAAAAAAGATGGAGTGAGGAAGAGAAGAATCGTATCCTTTTCTTCCTTCTACTTTGATGTAAGAACGTAGCTGAAAGTTATACTATTCTGGATCAAAACTTGCATATTCTGATTAGGCAACCCCAGTAGCCGTTGTGGTGACTCACAACAGTCCTACTCCCTACTCACTACTACACACACTCTCGCTTATTACGAAATCAACTACTTATACGGACTATTTGTACAGCGTTTGTTGAACTGAGCTGAAGTAGTAGTGGAACAGCTATTATTACATCTGAGTAAACGGAGTTTTCAACTTGTAAATATATACATGAAGAGGGAAAAAAGAAAGCATGATGAAGAAGAAATACGATGTATAAAAGAGATGCCTCTCGCCATTATGGCCACACTAGTTAGGTACAGACACACATTACTTTTCCTTTAGTAAGTTTCGTTTCAAGCTTTTGTACACTTTTAGCAGCAACAACCCTGGAAATGATTGAGGATGCTTTCATTTCATTTAGTGAAGGCCATCCGAACAAAACAGCGATGTGTGGTTGTACTACAGAGTGGAGTTAAATTGTGTAAGTGATGGTGTTCCAATATTATGAGCATCCTTTTTCGACGAAATTGCTCTTCGGAGGTATAACCTTCAAATATTCGGCCTTCTGCTGGTTTATGTCTTGCATCTCTCTTTCTTGTTACTCTCTTACTCTGCGTCGAGAGCTATTACTATTATACACCACCATATTTATAGTCGTCCACTAAAGTAGATACATTTATTGTAGAAAAAGGCAGAAACTTTTCATGTTCTGTGAAATTGCTATTCCTTCAGTAAATGCACCTTCTCTTTTCTCTACAAACATTATCTTTTTTCTCTTGAGGTAAAATCTAACTAAGCAGAAGAATCGTCGTGATCATCAACTCTGCCGAAAAAAGCTGTGTGTGTGTGCTCCACCACCAGCTTCTGTGAAATATTCATCCATCGTAGAAAAAAGGGAACCTTAAAGACTCTAAACTCATTCCATTCGAGCCGTTTCATGTAGCACATTATACCTCCGCACAACTCACAACTCACTTTTACTTTATTTCCCTCCATTATTCCTATCAAGTAGGAGAAGGAAGTAGGAAAGAAGAAGGCCGTTCTGTTTCATAGGTAGTCCCAGCACTTCTCTTCTCCACTCCTTCTAAACCAGATCTACAGAGGATATACATAATGTCCTTCCTAAATCTTCTCTCAAACGTTTCACAAAGAATGAGTTCTTAAACTCTTTCTCTCCTTCTGCCAGCAACTCACACAATTCAGAAAAAAAAATCCTGCCACTAATACTAAAACGCGTTGGACCGCCGCTGCTGATTCCATATTCACATTTTTTCCTCTTACCTTCTCTTTCATCTGGAAGCATTTTCCCGTTACAGTTATTCTCTCCTCCTCCTTCAAAAAACTTGCTCGTGTTTCACATTCAGTCATTGTTAAGGGAAAAAGGCAAGCAGCCGTTGAGTTTTTTCGGCTCCTTTTTTTCTCTTTTACCAAACACACCATATAATGGTAATGCAAGTTGTAAAAAGAAAGCAGTGAGGCAGGAACAACAAGAAAGTATAGCAGCATAGTGGAGCAATAGCATTAAAGAAGAAAAGAAGAGGAAAATAAGAAAGAAGTCGCTTTTCTTCAGATCCTTTTTATATTATATGTGGTCTCCCATTGCTTGCATATACACAAGCACGTATACAGTATTTAGATTTTGACTTTTACCCTGACACATTCACAGTCGCTCTTTTTCTCCAGTGTCAGAAAAAGTTTTTTTGTCGCGCTTTTATTATATTATTATTACTCCTGCGTTCATTACTTATATCGTGTCGTGTTGATGGTGGTGTGTCCTAGTCTCAAAAGTTCAGAAAGAGTTTTTTGTAGGTGGAAGAAAAAAATAATGTGAAACTCTTTTTATTCGGATGAGAAAGAAAGTAAATATATTAAGGTGACTTCCCTCAATATTTGCTAGTGTAATCGTCATTGTCACTATTATTACCAGACCAGGAAAAGGATAATCTAATATACACACGGAAAAAGGTTAATTTTTTCGAACATGGCCATTCTTGTCATGTTTATCACTCCCTCGGTATTCTAATATCCTGAACTCGGCAGTCTGGTGAACTTGACGTGGAAGAAACATTTGTTGAAAATTAGTGAAAATATTTTATTTCCGGGAATTGTTATTGTGTTGTGGTAAAAATAAAAGTTGGACATGGAGTACCACGCAGCAACTATGAGCATAATGGTAAGTAGTATTTTGATTATGCTGTTAAATATAACCATTGCATTTTCTTTAATAATTTAACAATGACTGTTGTGTACTGTACAATTCTTTTGTAAGTAATCGTTAGAATGAAGTGTCTCGTAGGAATTGAACCTAAAAACCAAGTTTATATGCAACCACTACCTATAATTGCCACATGGCACACGACAGCAAATCCGTAAATGTTAAAAATTATATAATTGGTGACTGTATTGTTTTAAAAAATATGAGTGCAGCGTACGCCTAGTTCATGTAAAACAAATTTCAACTTCCTGGTTGACTTTATTTCACANAAAAATATGAGTGCAGCGTACGCCTAGTTCATGTAAAACAAATTTCAACTTCCTGGTTGACTTTATTTCACACGACCGCACATTTCAAAATATTATATAAACCATAATATACTTTTATTCGAGCCCACCAATTAAAAGTCTTATAAGAATGCCTGGTAGTGGTAGAGTTGAAGAAGACAGCGATAATGTCAATAATAAAAATAGGTATAATGACACTTCCCTTGACAAGTTAAAACTACAATTTCTTGTATTTAAGTTCTACTTATTCCACTTCTGGTTTGGTGACATATGTCAAGGGACATTAGCAATTAAATTGAACAGCACATTAAAAACCACTACCATACGCGGTTTGAAATTTGTAGTTGTTGGGGACTATTATTGGCATGTTCTTCTGTCAAGTTTGTGCGTAATAATATTGTTATACATTTACGATCGGTTCATTCAGCAATTGCAACAGCAACAATAAGACGAACTATGGGCGTGTTATTTTGTTGGCCGTGTATTTTTTGCATTAATTGTTATCAAACTGGCCTACAATGTAATCTCCTACAGCACTTCCACCAACAGTTTTGTTATTTCCTGAGGAAGTTTTCTATTTTTAAGAAAAGAAAGAAACGTGTGCTATCCTTACATCCACATGCATACCATTGTAATCATAACAAACAACTGTATATTACCATAATATTACGTACCGCTCTAACACATGCTAGAATACTAAGAAAAAACCAAGAAAGCTGAGCAGATTATTCCCACGAGTCTCATTAATTTCCATATTAAACCTTTTTAAATAATACGAAAACTTATTATTATTTCTGTACATAACGTACACACTGTTTCACTCGAGAAGAACTCGTGCTTTGCAGCTCTCGGCCGCTGTCACTTATCGTTATCGGCACAAAAATGATGACTCCTCTTGATTCAAAGTTTCCTCTAGCTGACATCATGGGATTTATAATGAATGATAGGTGCATTAAATTAGCGCTGTAAATTTGCTCCTCGATATTGCTGCAAGTGTGAAGTGACGAAGGGGGATTGCACAAAATTATAACTTTGTGCATTTTCCTTTGCATTTAATGTACAAAAATATACGTAGAAAAAAAACAGCACATCATATTTTTGTTATCGCATGATACCGTAGTAGTAGTACAAATAAGCTCATTTATCGAAACGAACCACAGGTAAACCACTATTAAAAGAAAAACGCAAATTTTAGCTTTGTACTTTAGTTTTTTTAGAAACAGAAGGGAAACAAATCTCTCTTTACTGACGATATAGATATCATGAGAGTACGACAGATACATAGTTACCTAGTGGCGATGCTCCACTGCTCTCCTCTCGTAACTCTTCCTTGAGTTTCATAAAAAAATACTACTGACCAACATAGAATGATCGGATTGAGAGAGCTTAGTTTTCAGTTATCAAATTAATACGCTAATGTGACCAACGTTCTCTTTTCTAGAAATTCTTTTGTAGGATCAACGACGGGTGTGAATAAGCGTTCTTAGTTATTTTAGGGAGAGATCAGTTCTACAGAAATAATAATTAGTGGCTAATCTTTCTTCTCTCTAATTAATATTAATTACCTCAGGTTGACAGTGGTACCAAGGTGTGTCTCTTATTGTGCTGCTTAAATTAGTACGTGTAACCCAAATGTATCCCCGTGATGATCGATGAAATTGGTTGGTTTTAGTTTCAGTGAAGATGTTTTTACCCTAACTTTCACAATATCGATCGAAACCGTTGGACGTTTATTACCCGTAATAAAACATGGGAGGGGAAGCGAGCATGATAATTTAATTACTTTTATTGGAGAATGCATGCAAATGCGAAGTAACAAAAAAGGCAAGAAAAAAAGTTTCTCTTCTGTAAAACAACTTCATGTAGCTCCTTCTCTACATATAATGACAATGTCTGCTGGCTCATGAAGCTTCTGTAGAAAGGGAGAGTACTCACGAAAGCCGGAAGTTTTTTCCCTTCCACACTATATTACTCGAGTTGCTGATCCAAAATTCGATGTTTTATTTTGAAAGTCCATATTTTTCAACTTGTGCCACAACTTTTTATTATTACTTACCAGCTGGAGAAGAAAATTAGTTGTCATTTCCTCCTCATTTCCCAGATTTAGTTATATACGCACAACCACGTTTTTTAGTTTATCTAAACGTAAAGTTTTTTTGTGCCACTTTCATCGTCATTTTTTGAACACATTTTGGATTTTATTGTCACCACTTCTGTAGGAGGAAAGAACACGACATTAAATCAGAAAGAGTGAAAATCCACACTGGAAAAAAACACACAGGAAGCAGCTAATATTGATTAATGGCGACAGTTGGTGGAAACCGAGGTTCGCCACCGATCATATCCTTAAATTCACCTCTCCACCCACAGTCACCCTTAGCGCCAATAGTCCCAACATCGTCGCCACCGACATCATCATCAGCCGGTGTCATTCCTGTTGGAGGACTTGGCATATCCGGCGCAAGTGGTGCTAATGGATTGCGAGAAAGTCAGGCTCCCGACTTGTCGGGCATCTTTTCCGTGGTGCTTAATCGACAACAACATCAACAGAATCATCATCCCTTGTCACATCATCATGTGAGGTGGCCGTCTTTTTCCATGAATAGATCCTTCTGGACCAAATACTGCTTGCTTTGTACTTTGTGCGGAAGTGCCGCTACAATCCTTGCGAGCATCTTCTTGGTCGTCGCGGCACTGTTTCGCTACTACACCACGAGCATCTACTATTTTGAGACTGTGCCAACCTACATACCTGCAATTTTAGTAAGTTCCTTATCCTTTTCGGGGAAAATATTTTTTTTTCGATCGATATTCATATTGTTGGAACTTGATTTACAGTTCAACATTCGATTAATGTATCGCCTCCGCCGCCATCACATATATTACATACTTAATGTCACATAAATTTTGTTTGCATTCCAAGCTGTCCATTTGCGGAGTGAGCACAATTGCATTCTCATGCAAACGAAACCGGAACATTATCTTGGTATGTGTGAGCCAAAAACTATAACTCCATAACCTTTCTGACCGAAAAACAGGAAGACCATATTTTATATTCAGGAATAAATGTTTTTGGAACATGAAAACAATATTCATTCATACAACTTGATTTCTTTTTTATAGCTGCGAATCACCGCATGTTGGTCCTTATGCAGTGCAGCACTTTCATCAGTCATCACAATCACCACCAGCTTGATTCACAGTAAATGAATTAATAAAAATTATTTTTTCTTAACAAGAACATCTATGTTACCTAAGTCAAGGGTTTTGCAATATTTTTTGTTAAATAAAGGTTTGTTGTAATTATTTTTACTTTTAGTGAATCGGCTGCAAACGCTGAAAGAATGTGTTTATACAAAATCGCCCCCCTCATGCACCTGTTATAGCCACTCATTTGGAATGCAAGGTCCTGCTGGTCCCGAAAGTATGTTCAAATTCTTTCTACTAAATGCTTTAGTAATTGATGATATTCATAACATCAGTAGGAAAAAATTATAGCAGTTTTTGTTACTGCAAACACTGAAGCATATAAATCAAGTAAAATATGGAACGTTTATTCTTTGCACTAATTGTGTCTGCTTTGATGTTTCATGCAAAAAATATAGCAACTCATTACCTGTTCGAGAACACTCCAGACTGTGACGTAATACACGGGATTTTGTACTCCTGCTTGAGGGCCGTCTTCGCGATTTCTGTTGTGGCTGTCCTGCTGTCAATTTTCCTTTGCATGCTTCTCTATCAACTAATTGGGTTAGTGAAGAACAAATATTTACCAAGATTACATGCGACTTGTGAAGGATGAAACTGTATTTCTCGTGCTAGTTCACTAGTTCGCATTGGATCACTTATTGCTTTCCTAAAAAGGATTTTTAATGAAACATTGTATATACTATCCATACATTATTTATGAGTGCAGTAAATAAAATTAAGAGACTGTACTACTGGGTTTCTTCTTTTTTTTTCAGACATGAAAGGAAAAAAGCGTATTGGTCGCGGATTCGACGAATCAATTCAGACTGGAGTGCCGACTTTATCGCATGTCTTGCAAGGTACATAAAAAATTCTAGGCATACAACAGTCTCCCTTTTATCTTTCCTTTATCCCAGTCACATTGAATTTCTATTATTATTATTCGTCACGTCACCCGTAACTTTCAGCTGGTGTGTTTGCCACAATGTAATAAATATAAGCAAGCAGGCCATGAACTCCTTTGATGTAGTAACGAGAGAAAAGCAGATAACGAAGGAATGGTGAAGTAAAGAGGATGGAAAATAAATTAGGCTCATTAACGAAAATCCATTATCTGGTTGTCTATATTATCCACACAGGCCGATGCCTCGTGAGAGGTCTAGTCTTCTTCCTTTGATGCCAACCCTAATGCCAGGAACGGGAACGATGCCAATGCATGGGCCATCCATGTTGCCACCTCCTGGATGGGGTCCCCCACCTTCCTACGACGATGCGGTCAGTGACGACCGTCCATCACGCCACCTCGGAGGGCAACGTTCTGGCTTGTGTGGGTCGAGTATCCAACCGACACACTCGTTTGCTGGAACAAGTGCAGGTGGCTTCACTGGTGGAGGGTTTTTCAATAATAGGAGCTCAGCAAGCTTTGCGTTTCATGGTGGACATCACCCTGCACCACGTCGTCTGCGACTGGTCACCTCCCACTCTGAAAACTCATTCCGGGGACATACTGACGGACTCATGTGTCCACATCCCTTCTCCCCGACAATTACTTCAGTAGATCCAGCATCGATTTTTAAGCAGCACTCGCATACCAATCAACATCATCATAATCATAATACTCAACATCATCATCACCATCATCACAGACATAATCCAAGTAGTAACTGTAGCATAGCTCACAACAACGAATTCCCTGTAGGCAGTAGTAACGACAGTAGTCCTCCAAACGGAACTTCAGCGCCTGTCGGGCGAATCAATTTTCGAAGTTTATCTCAATCCCAGGTTTTGCAACGCTCCACCGTCGAAGAGGATGATGACTGTTGCATGAGTCATTCATGTCACGGGAATCCGCCTCATCTTCATCACAAGTTACCACAGTCCTCGTCATTTCTTACGAATCCTTCCGCCAGAAATTCGGAGTTTAGCATAACGAGTCTCAGCATGCCGGACAATAGTAGTATGAGTATCACCATGAAATCGAGCAACGACATCCCTTTGAATGATACGAATAGTGGAAGTCAATGCTGTAATTTGAATCACGGTGGGACGATCAGCAGCCTGGCTGATGACGATACTGACTTCGTAACGAACAACAATGGTTGTCAGATCGAGGAAATTGCATGCAGCGATCAAGAAATTAGTCTGACTTCAAATTGCACAACTTCTGGAGACGCCATGCGGCTTCGAGGGGTTGGGAGTGGTAGTGGAGCTATTGGTTGTGAAACCACCATTACCTCAAGTTCTTCCACGACCGGGGCTGCAGGTCTAGCTTCCACAATCACCATAAATGGGAAAAAGTGTACACACAACGTCCCTCCGATAACCTCGTCCGAACCAAAAATCATTAATGCCAATAAGAATAATAGCTTTAACACAGGACAGGTGGATAGTAATAGTGTGATTAATAGTGACACAGATATTATTTTGAATAAAAAATCGCTCGAGTTTTGGGGTAGTTTGAAAAAGCATAAAAATTTTGCGTACTACGGTGGAGGCGGCAGCAGCACAAGCAGAAGACGAAGGAAGGATAAGAACAGGTCCAGTCTGAGTAAGATTAGCTCACTTCCATGTAGTCCTTTTTTGAACATGAGAAGAAAACTATTTGGACCTGGAGGCAAGTCGTTGGAATGCGTGCAAAATTTGAACTACAATCTTAGTTACAGCCTAGCTCCAATGGAGTCTGGGAACGCCTCTTCTGCCGCCAGTAATAAAAATAATCAGAGTCACGTCATGAACAATAATAATACCACATCGGATGAATTCAGCAATGAAGACTATGAAGACAGCAGAGAAAAAGACAAAGGGAGCACGAGCAGTGCGAGTAGCTCTGAAAATCCCAATCTCGACAAAAGGCGAAACTCAAGTACGCGTAATACTCCGAAGAAAAGCAGTAAAGAAGTTTTTACGAGAGCAGATTTTAATGCGGGCGAGGTCAATACTATATCCAGTACTGTAGCCGAATATCGTCCAGAATTAGCGTAATCTTTCAAAATATATTTGATTAAAAACGTGTAAATTTTTAGGAGACCTACACATCTCCAAAATTTACTATGAATTTTGGTGCATCATGATCCACTTGATTATCTGAATTTGTGTACAGCTATTTTATGAAAAATCTGTCCTTCTCAGAAATGCACATGTTTGCCATAAACTTACACAAATAAACAGGATATGGATGTAATATGTACTACAAATTGCATCAAAAGTAATTTGTACATGAGCAAGTACCAGCAGCAGTACATATTTTATGCGTGTTGTTGATAAATTGATATCTAAATTAAAGCATGAATTACCTACATAATAATAATGAAATGGTTTTCCACCGGTGAAATGGTAACTGCGTACTAGTAAAATCAAACAATGGAACGAAAACTTAATGAGAAATCAAATAAAAAGTAATACTTTTGCAGTTGCATAATTAAAAAAAGTCTCAGTATTTTTTTATTTTCTTCTTTTATATAAACGTTTTCTAAATGACGAACATTTTCTGGTGGTTGTTGTTATATGCATTCATGTGCTTTTTATTTCCAATAGATTCCTCCTAGTTTGCTGGTAAACACTGAGTTTGGTTCCTTCTATCGCTTCCTCCGTCATAATATGGTTCCACTTGTCAAGATTAAATATTTAGACTCCATCATCCAGCCAAGCATAGTTTACTGGATTTCTTGGAGGATGAGCCCATGTATAAATTGCCTCGGAAGCTTGTGGGATAACATTTCTTTGAACATGTTTATAAGACTCCATTGCTTGATGTGCCAAAGATCCCATCAAACCCTTTGCCACGCCATATGTCGTCTCACTCACACTTCTGGCGATTCTCCATGGAAGTCGAAATAAAGTGACGTAGCGTGCCTCTTGATGCTTGGGTCGAAACTGGCTGTGAAAAGCGTCGGTTCCATCCATCATCATGGTTCTAATGAAGGTCATCGACTGCGACGGCTCATTATCTTCTACCTTTGGATACAATGTGTCCACTGTGATGCTCGGAAGTTTGTTAATTGCCATGATTGGAGTGGCACTGCATGAACCGATGTAGTTCTGAACAATTAACAGAGAGCTGGCTATTGCCAGAGTTGAGATTCCCTTAAAAAACTTCATTGTAAATTATTCCACTCAGCACACGTTGATTAAATAAATTATTGAAAGCAAAAATTTGGAGACTATTTCGAATTGACTAAATAAACAAACTAGAGATATATTTTCATCGGAAACTTTTATACAGATATCACAAACCAACTTTCATGTTGAAAGTGTTGGAATCAACTGAAACACTGATGCTGAAGTGTAATTTGAATTTATGGATTGTAAATGAAAATTTCAAATTTTGCTGGGACGTACACATTTCCGTCTAGCTATCTCTCTCTAATAATAATTATTACTATTATCAAATGCAAGTGGTTGCGTGATGTCATGCGCCATGCGATGATCGTGCGCGCTAGAACTCTTATCTTGCCCGTAGCAAAATATTATGCTATCATCTAACATGAACGAGCTATATAAAAAAATTACTTCAACTCAAGAAGCACCCGCTCAGTTCTTTCAAATAAATTTGCTTCATTTTTGCCCTTGGTGTTCTAAGTTCTATCTAATGCAAGCGTCTCATCTCGTCATATCTCTTGACGAAAAAGCACTCATAATGCGCGTAAGGGATGCATCCTACCCTTCGTAATGGTGAATGTGTGTTGGAGTTGAGGTTATTATGTGTTATGGATCCCAACTACGCATTACAGGCCCAGGATATTGACCTGCGATTCGTCTACAACAATGCGTCTTCTGGCGTGACTTTTTCCAAACTGTAATTTAAGTTTCATCTAAAAGAGCAAAACAAATCACACTAATAGAAGTAGGCTGGAATGCATCGTCAAATGTCCCTGGTATAGTTTCGTTAAAGTACCACTAATTTACATCCGTTTTTTAAGCATCGAATTGCATTTATAAAAAAACCTGTTGATATGATGGGGACCTGATTTTGATAAAAATAAATATAGAATTCTCATCACGTATGCTAATATTGTTGGCATGCACAGACA
>JAHZNF010004110.1:0-13772 GCA_027744215.1 Troglopedetes dispersus | reverse complement strand
TGGTTGGTGGTAATTTGGTAACAAGGATGGTGGAGAATCTATAGTATATGCATGGATGGATTGGTGCATAAATAAATGAGTGCAGAGAATCCCCAATGGGTCTCGCAATGCTGCACTACAAATGATGCGTACGAAATAAGCACCCAACCCTTCGGTAAAACTCTCTTTTCACCTCTTCTTCTTTTGGCAGCTCCTTTTACTGATGGATAACAAAGATGTGCATATTCGATCGACACCTTTGTCTACCCTTTATTTGCTTTCTAGTCATTTTCCATTTGGTTTTAGGTTGAATGATGATTATTGCTGAAGCTAAATTATCATACGGACGCCTCCAAAGCTTCCAGTCAGCTTTGTATTAAAAATTTACATGGAATCTTTTCTCATTTGAAACTAGAAAGGTAATTATAAAGAATCAGATTTGGATATTGCTATATAAAATCACGATTTCATTGTACCCCAAAAACATGCATTGAAACGTCTGAGTACAAGTGTATGCGTTGACAGTTTTATCATTTGGAAATGAATTGCGTTCAGTGAACGGTAAATAACCAAGTTTGACTCAAGTTGCAGGAGGAATGCAAAATTGGGTAGTTGAATTTTGAATCTTGAAATATTCATTTCTCTCCGTATCCAAGCCCGAAGGTAAATTCATTTGCCGTGTGCACATGCACCATAATAATGTTTCCAGTATGTTTTGATCGAGTTCAACAAAATCAGAGAGCTGCAGTACGCTAATTCCCACTGGATTTACTGGTATTTCTAATGAGCCTCTTGAAACTCATATTCTGGAAGCATGTAATAATAATTCCGTTGTTACTAGTGTTATTCAACCGGGTAAAAAGTAAGCCGATGTTTCCCGGAGCACTACCACTGCAAACCAGGGGGAGTGTATAATTTTTCAAAACTTGAGTATAATGGTGGTGATAATCCATCATTTTCTAGTGAAAGGAAAGTTAGGAAGCTCACATATCCTGGAAGTATGTATAGTAAAACTTGTTTGCATTTGGGCGCATTAGTAGGACTTGAAAAAAACCCACTTTGGTCGAAATGGAGGTACTGACACCACCTTTGTTGGGAGATGCATCTTGCTTGTTCCCCGTAATCCGCTACCCTGGTACGTGTCAGCTTCAATCAAAACTGGGAAAGATTGAGTGAGTGATTCGTCTTTCTCTCGTCCCTTCTCCGTGTACGCACCTCGAATTTGATAGCTTTTAACGGAGAGCTTTTTTTTCATCCCATGTTTCATAAATAGTAGCCGGGGATCCTCTCTCGCACATGCATAAAAAGCTGCATCTAATATTTATGCAGGGTTCAGTTAGACGAATTGGCATTTTGAGAAAGAATTGATTCCCTGGAAAAAATGATTGGAAAACGGCTCAGGAGATTTTTTTACAAGAGAAGATTTTTCCTGACACGCTTCACAGATTGACTGGAAAAGTGTAAGTCGCGCTGGAATGGAGAATGAGAGGGACCGACTCGACTCGTTTACTGAACGAATTATGCTGCTACGCGTAGTAAGTACATGATGGGATCGTTATGAAGCATGCAAGAAATATGGATAAGGGAGGATGGAGCATCAATGAATATAAATTGGCGCTAGCGTGTATATTAATGGATGTGTAATAAAAATGGGAAAGAGTGGCAGTGGAAGCGCAGGGATATTACATTTTGAAGTTCATGATGACGTCCCCTTCTCCCTTGTTTGACATTTAATAACTGAATCATCATCATTGCGTCATCATATTACTAGTGATATGATGATGATGGTGATGATGCATGCACTAGCAAAGTTGGGAAGCAATCAGGACATTTTACAGAGTAAAGATTAGAAAAGGATATTTACTCCAGAGTAAACATTTTCAAGATAGGAATTTTATACGTATCCGGTTGCAATAATAATAAAATGAGTACATACAATTCTTGGTACATTTATTCTCAAAGTGGAATTCATGCTGGCTTTTTTAAAAACCAGATCGATGGGAAATCTGATACTTTGGATTTAAATTTTTCACACTGTACGCACTTTGAGAGACGCAGTAGCAATCTGAGCATTTCAAACACGCAGGATAACCAGTAAACTACTCAGCTCCACTTTACTCGCAGTAAACAACCACCAAAGCCAATTCAAACAATGAGCATTTTACCCTTTGATACACATGCATGGAGTTTCACTTTATATCTTTTTATGTACAGAAATATGTGTAAAGCCTCAAAAAACAATAACACATGTAAAATGCGTAATAATAACAATAATACCAGCGCTCACTTTCAGTCATAGTATCCAATTTAATTGTTTAGCTCTGTGCTGGCTTTTGTTTTGAACTACAGCAGCAGCGAAGCTCTGCCTTATATGTATGTGATGTGCATGTGTATGCATATAAAATTAAAAGGTTCAAAAAAAAGAAGGAAAAGAGAGGACAACAAACTTCACTTTTGCTATAATATGAGTTGCTTCGACGGAACATGCTTGTTTCGCTATTATCTTACGTAATAACTGCTACGGTTTCTTGAATAACTTTTTACTCTCAATTCATGTGCGCACATTCCTCCCTAAGACGAACTAAGAACATTAATGTAATAATATTGTTCAAGATGCCGACATGTATTTATGAATTCTGAAAGATGAAAAGACGTTTTGGTGCTGTCGGTGCTTTCTATGCAATTTCATTTTTGTTTCTCCTTGCATCCATGTATACCTACCATTGTGTCTAAAAATTTTCTGCTTGAAGACATCAAATCAAGGAAGGAAAAAAATTATGCCTTGCAGCTTGCATGTCTCAGGCATTTTGGCAAAAGTCAACCTATTCGTATTCAGCAATATTAGCTACTGATGTAGTAGTACAATTTGTAAGAATCTTCCTCCCAGCAATAAAGACTTCAAAATGAAATCACCCTGCTTAACATTATTATTATTGCTATTACATTACATAACGATTTCTTCCCAATTCAAACAGCTGTACCGTATATATCGTATTCTAATGCAATGCTCATGTTATCCTGATTTCCTGTGTGAGTAACAAAGCTTCAGGAGAAGATTGAATTCGATGCATGCACATACAGAAAATTTGTGACAGGGGAACACCATCTCACCACCACCGTTTTCAATTTAAACTGACATTCTTCTTCTCTCACAGAGAAAACCATAATATTCTTCAATGCTTGCCTCAACAGTAATAGAAAGTAAGTATGCATATATGTTTAACAATAGTTGCAGATTGAAGCAATGATGATGGTGAGCGAGAAGCCAATCATTCAGATCAACGCCAGGCATGGATTCATGAGAGAAACAAGTGAACTCATATACATATATTTCTACAACAATGAAAAGCTCACTCCGGATAAAATACATTAGACTAGTGTTCATCCCACACTTGTCACATTCATACATGATAAATGTAATACAGAATGGAGAGTGCAAATCGTGCAGAGTTATGGCATCCATCCATCCCTGCCCAGTTTTTGTTGCAACAAAACAACAGAAAAAAAGACGACTCAGCAAAACATTCTAACGTTTACATTACCTCTCTACGCGGACATACTGTTGTTTCTGGCGCTGCTGGTACCAGTCCGTTTACGTAAAAAAAAGAGACAAGCATAGCATTTCCTACTCACACATGTTCATCATTAAAAAGACAGGTTGTTTAACTTTGAATGCAGAAGGGTTATTTTTTCGCACATAAAGGACATGCAAAAATATTAAACACTTTTTGTGAATGTGACTTGGGCAGAAGGGATTTTTTCCCATTTAACTTGGACTTATAGAAGTGCAAACAAAAGACCTAACCTTGCATGTCTAAATACATTATCTAATTTACACTTGGTATACCAATGTAATGATAAAACTGAGGAATATTCCTGATTCCTCGTAGAAATAATATTGAAAGCCTTTTTCGCTTGCATACCTCTACATCCGCTCGTATGCGAATCGACTAGAAAAAGGCAGTAAGCTGCTTTGTTGAGTTTCACAAGACCAGCAGTCATCGTCATCATTATTGCGAGCGATGTGCGCTCACGAGCAATCTAAGAGCTTACCAAAAATATGAATATAAGAAGAAGCACCACTACATATTTTACTGTGTGTGAGAAGAGCTACATTGTTGTGGTATTATTGCTGGGTAGTAGGCTTCTCTGACATTATACAAGAAGCTAACCTTAACCGTTTGAATTGGAAAAGGTATAAAAATGTGTGCATTGGTTCATGTAACGTGTACAAAAAAGCCAGCCAGTATAACTAATGTACACAGGAAGAAAGAAGAGAGGTTTTGAGCTGAACTTGGTTTGAAGTTGAAAGTTGAACGCTAATGTATGTGTCTAGTGTGTCTACTGTAATGTGCTCTTACTGTTTGAGTCCACGCAAGCAAAAGAGGAAGCACAACACAACGTGAACAAAAAAAAACTTAGCTAGAGGGAACTAAACGAGAGATCGTTGAGCGAGCTCATCCGACCGACAGACCGGCGAAGCAGAGTTACGGGCGACGACCAAGCAAAAGGTTCAGTTTCGTGTTTGCTTGCAGAACGGCAACAACTTGTTCGTTTTCATTGTCATCACGAGAGAGAAGAGTCCGTGAGTGTGTGTGAGTGTTGCTTTCTCTGAATGTGCACATTCTTTTTGCAGAAAAATAAGAAGAAGGGTATAGCAAAAAAAGGGAAGAAGAAGTGTGTATGCGAGAGAGTGTGTTGTACCAGTTGTGGGAAATGGTCGTGGTATACCTTATATAACTTGCTAGCAAAACATTGAGGAGCATTCCTTCAAGAGGTATTATTGCTATATGGACACATGCACATTTTTTGCAGATCTCTTTGTGTGAAGTACTCCTCGCTGGTAACTGTGTGCGGTACGAAGACATAAGGATATTATTTTTTGTCAGTGTTGTGTGTGTGCCCGGATGGTAGTTTTTTGTGTATTTTCTTGAAATGTGCTCCAAAACGTTGTAAAGTCACATTTTCTGGGTGTTCCTTCAAATTGGCATCCTTTACCAGACTTATCGTTGGGTGTTCCTTTACCAGGCTCGATCTTCCGACGAGAGGCATCATCATCGTTTTGCAACCACCAACGACCGAATTTTTTGTCAGCTGAGGTTTTTTTTTGCAACTCTCCGGATATAAAATAGACCGTAAGAAGATGAAAATGAATTTGACATTTTGTAATATTATTTAGTATTATATCCACATAGTATGTCTCATATTGACCCCAAAAGTCGTGTATGTATACAGGAATGAATGACAATCAAAGCTTGTAATAAAACAGGGTTTCGGTATGTCTGTATTCTAGTTTGATCCATTTGGATAAAAAAAAGTCTCGTCGACTACTGGTGTAGATCTGTCTTCCACGAACTTTTGTACACCATCTATTTAATCTGATGTTAGATAATGTTTGCTCAATTTTGGTTCATTAGGTCACTTAAATACCATTCTAAAGACTTGTCACGGACAATTTGGATAAATTTTTTGTCTGCTACCACGTTCGTTATAGTGTATCTTTGAATTGTATGGTTGCTGGCTGCATAATATGTGACCCAGTCTGGCACTATTAAAGCATGGATAATATTTAATTGAACGATTGAACGACCGGCGACCTCTTGATGCCCCCAAACCAGATATAAAAGAAAATGCTAGAAAGGCTGATGAGTGTATCGGGAGCACTGTGAAAAACACAGTTTTGAATATTCAAATTGTTAAATGACTGACTTATAAGTAGAAGCAATTATTATTACCGACGAGGAACCCACTTGACAACCACTCATGCATTTTGCACAGTCTTCATAAATGCACACCCTCTCGCTGTATTTATCTATATTTTTGCATTCTTATATTTCACGGAAGACGTGACACGATGAGCTGCGCCCAATTTTTTTGCACACAATTGTCATCATTATGTTGCTACTGCTCCTGCTGCAGACTGCACAATGTTTTGTACTCGACAATTTTTTGTACAAAACTGAAAACTATAGATTACATGTAATCTTCACATTTCTTCTTTGAAAAAATATCTAGGTAAATTGCATAACGGAGAATGTCAGTCATGATGTGTGCTTAAAAAGCTCAGCAGAAAAAAACGGAGACAACACCAAAGATAACTTGAACGTGGCAAATTGAAGTTGATCATGGTGTAAAAAAAATCTCTCAACTCAGGAAAGAGGACTACAGGATTCCTTCACAAATTGTAATTTCCTCACCTGAATCATCGTTTATTATATATTTACGCTTTGTTGCATTACCGTTGATGCTTCACGAAATGCAAACAAGATAAGAACCACTTCAAAGACGAAATCATGAGCGAAAAAAAACGTGTAAAATTGTAATGTACCATTGTAACATGGTGTTTGGGAGGTTATTATTGTTCACAAGAATTAATGTGTCCTTTTCAGGCATTAATGCTCCTACTGGGACTGTCCTTTAGTCAGTTATTAGCACAAATTAGAGCTGTCACTGTCATTATATTTATGACTTACTCAGGCACTGAGTGAGCCAGTTTATCAGTGATAATCATAGACATGGAGGAAAAAAACTGAAGAAAGAAACGTTACATTTTTGTAAAAGCATGTCCTTACGTCAGAAAAAGCACAACTTGTTATTTTCACCACGGAAGAGCACATTTCCGCTTTGGAGTTGTGGTGGATGTAATAATATAGCATGACTGAGTGACTTGTTCTCACTAAATTTCATCAAGATGCTATAACTGTCGGATTCAGCTTTACTGCGTACTTTAAGTTTCATCTTTATCCTTTGCAATAATAGCAGAGATTCATCTAGATTTGCACGGATCGCTACAAGTTTCTTGACATGATGCCAATCTATGCTCCATTTTCATCTCAAAACTTAAGAATTTCTTTTATTGCACGGATTTTTACTTTTTGATAGAAAACATCACGACACAAAGTTTTTCTTCAGTTTCATGCTTTTTAAATTTAAGCTGAAGGCAAATTGGCCATTGTTTTGTTTAAAAGATCCCAACTGAAGAGTAAAATATTTACATCACTTTGCCTTGTAAAAAAACAAAGAACTGTTGATTTTGAAACCTCTTCCAACAAAAATTATTATTTTTTGTTGCATCGTGCCCTCATTTGGTGGTTATAGGTATGCTACTTTATTATTCGTTCTAAAAAAATTCGTAAGGTTTTGGGATTACCTTGAGTGCGGTAGACTCGCGCAACTCCTTCACATTACCAAATAGCAACAACATAAAAAATTGCATGAATTTTAGCACAAAATCAGTGTGTACAGGTTTTTACATTACGGTACACGTTTTTCCGTGTCATTCACTGAGAAACCTATCATCATCTTTAAACAACGACGAGAAATCATCGCTGCTCACCTTTACAAGTTTATAACTTGCTCCGCTCATTCACTCTCATTCACAACTGTACTAATAAGGTGATCTAAATGAGTCGCTTCTTGGAAAAGTACTGAACTGCTTTAAGAGCAGAGAACACGGACCAGGATATTTTTTTCATAAATTAGATTTGGTTTTGGTTAAAAAATTACAATTTACTGAGGCATGATCAAACCATGAAGATTATGAGTGCCTCACTAAAGTGTAATAAATGTTTGTGCAAAAAAAACTTTGCGTGAGATAATACGGGTGATACACGCGAGAAGGGTATAAGCCCTGCGTTTCCATTTCACCTTTCTTTTTTCAATCAAAATGCACATATAAAAATCATAATCCCCTGAAAAAAAGAAACAAGTAAATACTCATTCACGTCCGGCGATACTCATTCATTCTCAGCATATGTATATGTGTATATACTAAACTGTGGGTAGATGCTGGCATTTTTTTTCAGTGGCATTGCTGGTGGCATGTTTATACTCTACGGTATTACTTTACCAGAGCAGTCAAGATTCTGGGTTTGTAAAATATCAAGTCAAGTTGGTGCATTTTTTCGCTGTGGTTTTCTCGGTTTTTTTAACTATAAAGTTTGTCATCAATTTTTGAATAAACTACGCCACCTCAAAAGTTTGACAGAGTTTTGGTTTCGTGCACTCTCTAGGTATAAGTAAATCCTGGCCTTACTTACTCAAAATATTACTATTTTTCCTTTAAAAAATGGCAAAGTAGCGAAATATGGAAGTAAAAAAATTTTTTTCAAGAGTTGTGGGGATGGTGGTTGGAAATTAAGGAGGGAATGAGATGTGCATATTAATATGAAAGTAAGTAGGTAAACTCTGCATTACAGATGCAAAGGTAAAATTTGATTAAAAAAATTATGATGAGAAGAGGGAAGGTACACATATTAATGCAGGTTTATAGGGGAACATCTTGTCTGTACGTGGCACAAGGACACCACAATTTTCGTCCCTATTTTATGCAGACAAGCGTGCCTTCTTGGTAATTTTGGCTTGGATGGTAAAGTTTTATTTTAAAATATTACAAATGTTGTGGATAAATCTCTACTTTTTCTATGAACATAAAAGTCTAGATTCGAAGTCTGTCTTTGCAGCAAAACATTGCACATGTTTTTTTTAAACAACCGCAAAGAGTCGCGGTGGCAGATGATGCTAACCTGTAACATTGCAGTTTCACATATTCACGTGTTTATGTATATGCTGCACTACATCGTTATCATTATAGTGATACACACTAGTTCTCAAGTTTTAAAAGGCATTAATTCTTTTGGGGCAAGAGCTTTTTAAAAGTGTTTTATGCACTTCTGCAATCATAAAGTGCTGTACTGTCAACAGCAAGTCAGTCAGTCAATCAGTTTTGTAGGTTTCAGTCGCCCGTCACTCAAACGTTAAAATTGATCCTTTTAAATTGTAACATAATATGCTCAAAGGTAGGTGGATATATTGTTGCAACAATAAACGCTACTGCGTATTAAAATCCAAATCTACTACACACACAACCTTTAAAAACTCAACACTAGCATGTGTAATGACTTTTTTTTATGTAATTCGTTTCAGGGACCGGTTTCCACTCTGATCTGATTCAGTTTGCACAACTACTGCTGACCACACATCCCAGGTGTAAAGGACAAGCCTTTACAGCCTGTAACTTACCTGGACGAGAGCCAACAGCACAGAAGAAAATTACAGACGAAAGTCACACAAAAGAGGAGTCTGGTGTGAAATCAGATATTTGAGCACAAAGAGGGTCGTTTCTTTAACTTCACCCGTGTTCCAGCATCTCACTGCCAACTCAACCGTATTATTAATACAGTACATAGCTCAACTAAAAAAGGGTTTCTGTTTCAAGGCCTTGAAAACAAACTGCAAGGAGCGAAGAAGTCATTAGAAGACATCCACTCCTGCCAACAAATCATCATAAAAAATCACAGAGAAGTACATTTATTTTCCTGGTCAAATCCGATCAGTAACTGTTCCACTCACGGAAAACATACTTCCATTAAAAGAGAGCTAATCTGAAAGTTGCTGAACGAAATAAGAACAAAATCAAACAGGGAAATTGACCATCCTAAAATATTATCGGTGCACCTTCATCATATGCGTGCGTTTTTTAGCGTGAAGCCATACTAGTTCCTTCACCATCTCCGTCGACCGACCGAGCAAGCAGAAAGAAGTATCAAGGTTAAAAGGTCCATTGGATTATTTTGAGCCATTTTTGCAAAAAAAAATATATTCCAGTAACATTAGCACAAGTGAGACTCCTGCACTAGCTTGTGTGTTCCCAATACATTTTAGTGACAAATAATACGAGAGAAAACGGAAGCAAGATTTTCCATGCTCCATTCAACCAACTGAATGTTCCTTCACAGAAGACAAGAGTACACCAAAAGTTGTAGTAGTAGGAGCAAACGGAACGGACCATCAGCGAACGTGAAGTTGGCATAACAAGATAGTAGTAAAAAAACGGAGTAGAAGACGGGTGGGTAATCTATCGATTTTCTTTTATACATACAAGTTCCACCACCACAGCGGATATATTTTTTTTTGCACACAGACTAAGGTTCACCATACCATACTACACTACTGCTCCACATTTTCTCCTTTCTCATACTTTCTCCAGCAGGAACCTGCTCCTACAACAGTACACTGACTGAGTCCTTACGACTGTGTTGCCGGATTCGCCAAAAAAAAGTACCGTAGTGACTTTGGTGCATATTATCATTATTATACTTATACACGGTACATATAAAACTGAGTGGCTTCCCAGCACTGAGTGGCACAACTGTATCAGCTCAGCGAACTGCTGGATAGGACGAAAAAGGTTGGTTCGCTCTTCTTAGCGAAGAGTCGAGTGCCGTGTGAGAGAGAGAGTGTGTGTGTGTGTCGGAGTTGGGACGAGAGCAGAGTGAGAGCAAGAGAAGAGGAAAAGAAGAAGTGGAGGACACAAAACATTTTATTTTACTTTCCTTCCCTACTTTCATATTCCCATTTGATACTTTCAGAGGGAAAAATAAAAGAAAAAAACCTATACTGCCAACAACATCATCATCATTGTTCCGGCTACGAGGAGAAGAAGAATAAATTTTTTTCGAAGGGAAATCTCATTGGATTATTTCTTTGGAAGGAAGGAAAGCGTAAGCGCAAGGAAAGAACCACGGCTAACTGGATATCAATCTATTATACGGTCTCCCCAAAAAAATTTGGTATTGGCCTAGATAAAATTGTTATTATCGTCATCAGGATCGTCATTGGCTGCCGTTACTGGAAGCACTACATCGTCACTCTTTCCTGGAGACTGAACTCATACGTGTATGCAGAAAATAATCCTATATTAAGGATATCACCATCATCATTCCCGTCTCCAGCCATAGAAAAAGTGAATAATTTGAAACTGTGAATATTTGCAATTCTTCGTACTCTCTGGCTAACCTCCATTACCATATTTTTTCCTACTTTGTGAAAGTAAGTATAGCAGCGGCACACGGCAAAGTCACGAGATTGCTTGAGTGAGAGAGCCGACTAATATCACCTCGACAAAGTCACCTTTCCTCTTTTTGTTGTGTGAGCGTGTTCCAATTGACATGAATAAATTGTAGAATATTTTCTCCATTCCTTTCTGTGTTCATGCCACGTATTAAATAATACTTTTCTCTCACTTCTGCTGACACAATAGAAAGCAGTGGTCACCATAAAAAAAGAAGAATTCCGTTGAGTGTATAAAGTGAGTTTTTTTTGACAGACTTGAAAAAGGGTTATTTGTGTATACCTTCCTCCATTTGTTGCAATAATAAAGAAAGAGAAAACGAAAAGTGGAAAAGTCAAATTGCCAATATAGTTTCTCTGACGAGGCAAGGAAAAAGTATTAACATTGAAATAATAAAAAACCGAAGAGAAAGCAAGAAAACCACCCACCAAGCTTTACATCGTTGGCTGCCATAATAGAATTCAGCAGGAGCAAGTCATATTACAGAAAAAAAAGTAATAATCAGAAGGCCAGCATAACATTCCCTGATTACGTCATACTTTTCTTCCGATGATATACTAGAGACGTGAAGAAAGGAGAGAAGGCATATCTTTCCCGAATAAGATTATGCATGCTATTACTACAACATCATAACATGCAGAGCTAGCAAATCGTCTGAGTGCTGCTGATATGTTCAAATATCCTTAACACAGTGAAATGAGTGAATGTACTTGATAGTTGTGAATATCGTAGGAACGGTTTTTTTTTCGTGAATGCAAAGGCATGCAATGAACGTATGGAGGATTTTCTAAAGAAATTGTAGCCAATATTATATTGTCGTGGTACAGAATACTACTGACGACTGTGGAATCGACAAGCAAGAAAAGAAAATTCAACTAATCGATGTCACTCCTTTTCTCATATTTCTGAAGAGCTCCTGAATTCTCTTTCCATTTTGTGGTGTGTGCAGAAAAGAAACAAAAAAAAAAAAACGATACGAAAACTTAGTGAGTGTCTCCAAATTGAATAAAACAAAGTTGTGTCTTGCCGCTTGCATAAATCGAGCAATGAATGAATGTACCGAGTGGTATGCAGATTAGGTAAAATTATTCCAAGAAGTTTTATCGAGCAAAAGAAAGAACAAAATAGAGACAAACCTTTTAGGGGGAAATTGAATGTTTGTCGGAGCGCTAAGAATACAGTAGTTATTTATAACGTTTCATATTTCCACCTTGAGCAAATAAAAACTTTACATTGTGGAGCACGAAGAAAGACAGTATCGTCGTGTTGTTTAAGAACATATTACAGTCAAGAATAACGTCTGCCTTTTTAACTAGGAAAATTACATAATACAAATAAGTGCAACTCATTTAAATTGCTTATATTGTTTTAAAAAACACGAAGAAACAAATTTTTTGTCGGCCTGTTTTTTCTCTGAAGAATGGATTCTGGCATTGTTTAAAAGTGAGTATATTGTTGTGACTCATAAAAACAGTTTGCTGCCGTGCGGGAAATCATTTAAGGAGAAAACTAATTGAATTGTGCAAACGAAATTACACCGTGATGATTTATGTATTGGTGGAGTTGAAAAAGTGAATTTTTTATAGGAAGGTGGAATTCTTGGAAATTAAAAAGTTGAAAGGCGAGAGCTAAGAAAAAAAAACTGTTCCATTCTTGTCGTCTTATTACCATTATTATTATTACTGTCAGACAAAGTTATTGTTCTGTGAAGAAAAAATCGTGAAAATTGATTTTTTTTTACGAAACTGTGCTTTGTTGAACCTTCCTCCTTGAGTTTTATTGTGAACCAGCTCAAGCAACAGAAGTATTCAAATCAGCTAATAAAGTGTTTTAAAGAAGTAGCTGCATCTTTAAATAAGTTTATTACATAGTTGCCTGCAATAAAACATCAATTTTGCCTCAACAGTAAATTATTGTAGTAAAGAAAAGGGGATAGTATTAAAAACAACACACAAACAGACAGACAACATCATTTACGCCAGAAATTTTTTTACCACGAGACAAATTCATTATTACCTTTTGCCGGGAACAGAAGGAAGAAAGAGAAGAAGGAACGCGCAAGGAGCAGCGGAAGCCGTAAACACTTGGAAAAAATGTGGTTCTCAATGAAGGCGTCGCTCCTTTGGAGCATACTTATGTTCATCCCTGTCATTATTAATGCTCAGTCCTTAGAAGATCTGCTGAAGCGACACGCGGAAGTTTCTGAGGTACGTCGAGTTGTTTATCAAAATTACCATGTTGTGAAGTGTTTTATGCACACACATAACATACATACTCATTCATTCACACGTAACTGCATATTCCATCTGCAAATGGTTGGCTCGGATTTTTTTTGGTTATAATCAAAAGACGTTTTTTACAACCGTTTTTTTCTCAACCAGAGCTGTGTAGCAATAAACATTGACGCTACCACAAACGGAGCTGCCTTTCATCTCCATTCATCTTTTTCACCGCGTGCATCCACGCCCAGTTGTTTCACAGCCCTTTAATTTGAATACACCATAAGCCTTTCATCATCATCAATCAATCAGCAAATAATATGTGCGGAGTAATTCACGCTTATTCTTCCTATAACACTCTGCATGTGCATTTTCACTTGGTGAAATGTGTTCTCACATTTTTAAATGTCCAAATTATACATCACTCTGGTCGATATTCTTTTGTGATGGTGGTGGAGCAAGCAGTAAATTGGAATGTTGGGGAGAAGAAATTAGCTTGCACACTTGGAGATTTTCCTCCAAACGTTATTATGCACACATATTTTTCTAATATTTTTTTACTTAGGTTCAGAATATTTTTTCACTACCTTTGATAACTCGAAGCACTCCTGGAAATTTCATAGCTCCTCTCACAGAACAACAAGTTCGCACTGACTATCTTACAAGGGTTATCACATCGGTGAGTGTGTGTCATGTCAACTGACAATGAAGGCATGAAGGAG
>JAHZNF010004109.1:0-11775 GCA_027744215.1 Troglopedetes dispersus | reverse complement strand
GTACCCTGCTTTTTTTGCCTTGGTAAGATATCCGGTCCCGATATTTTTTTCTCTAAATATTGATGCACTTCGTAGTCCTCCGCATTTTTCTAAAATGTTTATTATTATCTTTAAATCCAATTTCGAATTTGATCGATTTGCTATGAATCAATTGACAATAAGCAGGGTGTCCCAACGTTTCCGAGAAATCATTTGATAAAAATATAATATTGCTTCGCAGAACCACTTTTTTGTAAGAATACCCGCTCCGTTTTCTGATGGAGTATCATCAGTCACTTGTTTATTTACTTGTTTTTTTTTTCTTTTCGTCCAAATATCAGCGATCGCTTTTTCTTGATCAAAATCGCTCCCTATACGATTGATGTTGGCAGAGCAACGTCAGTCCAACATTTTATCGGACGAACATTAAAGCACATGGTGCTATGGAACATATCTCGCAGAATTCCATTTTCACTTTTCTTGCCAGCAGACCTCCTCTCCCGTTGTGAGTGAAATTTATTTTGGTTAGTGCCAATGATATGATGATAGGAGACAGAAGAAAAGTTTGGAAATCGACCGTGTTGAAGCGTTGACAGTGACAATAATCGTAACAATAATAATTGATAAGTGTGTGGTGAACTGGGAGAAATAATACTTGTCTGGTTATCACTATCTTCCTTCTCTCAAGAGAAAAAGCTAAACAGCTGACATTTTTTTTTTCGTAGAAAGACAGAAAAAAGAACTTGATTTTGCTTTTCTGCTGGTGCGGCCATCACCACGAACAAAATATAAATTTCATGATTTACCCCATTTGCGTTGTTGCCCTGCCTCCTGTCCTATCTCTTCCTTCAACCTTGCCTGTCGATCATTCCACTTAACTAAGTTGACTGGTGAGTTTTCCTCACTCCTTCTTCATTTCATATTTTCACTACTCGAGGAAAACCAGTGGAAAACATCACGAAAAAAAACGTAAGAGAAAGGAAGCTGACTTGTTGCGATCCGATCAAAAATCATTTATTTCTTCTTCTTTTTCTCAGCCTTCATTCCTGACTGGCATGTGTGGTTTGCTTGCCCATGGCTGCATGTTCATCATCTAAAAATCCAGCAACACTTCTTCATACATGGAGTCTAGTGAAGTCAGGAAGAAAAAAGGGGAAATTTAAGCGCCAGAAAAATACTACAAGAAAGAAAAAAATCCATGAGCAAGTGTTCCAAGTTCTCTTTTGGGTTTGTTTAGTTTCGTGTTACCACATATAATGTAAAAACTTTTTTTAGCATCCACGTACATACATAGATATACTCACCATGCTGTGTTTCAAATGTGTCCGGAAAGAATAAGTAGAAAAAAAATTGTACATTCTATAAGCTTCATATTTCCCCCTTTTCTTGAAAAAAAATACTGTATATAATATGCACGTGAAGATGATAAGCTAAGTGGAAACTTGCACAAGTAGAGCATTGTTCGCTGTTGGTTATGATCATCCTTTTTTTTTGCTTTTCCTCAGAAAAATAAATGTGAAAATATGGTTCGGAGATGCTACAAGTTACTGGAACGTAATATATCCGATGACTCCATACATAAGTGGAGGCATCATCAGTAGTTATAAGTAAACTGTCGTGATCATCATGTTCTCTCCTTGACACCAGTACGGCAACTATTCTTTTTTTTCTTACTCTCTTGTTTTCGTTTTGTGTGCACACCGTATGTGTGTGCAATGATGATATGAGTGGTGTTTCCAAAGTCAAACATAACGCAGTAATATTTCCAATGACTTTCTCGCGCAAACATTATTCATAGTACTAATCATAATCTCTTAAGCATAATCTCACAATGTCGATAAATTACTCGTTAAAAATTTAAAACATAAAAAAGCATTCCTCTGGAAAAAAAGTTTCCCATTTTCTGGATGCAATTTTCATTCCCCTTTCTGTATATCCGGAAAATTTGTGTACTGGATGTATCCTATTTAGTACAATTTTGTTTTGTGTTATTGTCGTAAAAATAGCCCGTATATAACTTTGCACCCAAGATAACCGCTATTTCGAGTTTACACAAATTATTTTTTTTTCTCAGCGTGCGTGGTAGTGAACTTGAGTATTGGAATCTTTTGTAGTTGAAGACCAACCATCATAGCCACCACCAGGAGCAACACTACAAGTTTATTTTTTTCCCTCTTCTGACTTTGACGCTCTCTAAATTTTTATTTTTGGAGTCTGACTAGGTTGTACTTTTGTTTCACTCCTCCCCTTCCTCTAATGTGTTTTCTCCCATTTTATCTTTCTTTCTTCACTACTCCACTTTTCTCTGTCGCTTCGCGTCGTGCTCCTACAATATTTCCGCTGGCTAAGAAGATGCCAAGAATTTTTTTCCCTTCCTCCTGTGTGTGTGCTGCTTTAAACAGGATAATTTTCGTTCCCTTTCATTTCACTTGCTGAGGAGACGAGGGACTTTTTAGTCAAAAACATATTTCTCCCCTTTTCAATCATAGGTAAGTAAATTTGCTGCTTGGATCTTTCCCTCTCACACACATTTCACCGCACATATCTGTCTGTCTTGCTCAGAACTGAAAAAAGTTACAAAAAAGTGGAAAGTATTATATTCATATTTTGTGTCCATGTCAAGAAGGCAGAAAAGAGAGTAGTTTACTTGTACTATGTACTCAGAGTGTGTCAAGGAATATTGCTTGCGGGAGTGAAGTCAGCAGTCGCTTTTCAAAATGGAAGGCGAAAAATAAAGGAAGGAAAAAGAGGGGAGCGAGGCATTAGAAAACGCCACAGGAGTTCAACCTATTTTTTTTACCCTTTTTTCTCTCTCGTCTCCTCATTCATTTCCCACTTTGCCTCGTCAACTCTCCAGTTCAATACGAGCATGTGAAACAAGGAAAGGGAAAAATCTGAAAGGAGTGGGCTGTGCCATGCCAGTTAACTTTTTTTTCGAACTTGGGAACTGGGTTGATTTTAAGTACTTGGTTCATCTCGTCTGTTCCAGAAAATAAATCTTGCCCCTAAACACGTTTTTATGCTGAGCAATGACCACACTAAATGTTCGTTTTTAATGCATTAGAAGACCTATGGACATCCTTCTTTCGGGCTGGACAGGAATAATAAGTTTCCTGAGCTTGTGCTTGGTTTTCTTTCCCCAGTACTTATCATCCTCCGGTTAATCAAGTAATGAGACCAAAAAGGCAGATCATCCGGTAGTATTGAACAAAGGCTTATATGACTGTAACAAAAGAGGAAATAGTCTCCCTCCGTTTTGTTTGTTCATTGGTATAAAAAATGTCAAATTTATTAGATGTCTGCTCACTGCTTTTTTCATTAGAGATGATTACCTCGATTTTTTGATAGAAGTATTTACAAAGTTCGGGGAAGCAAATTTATTCACACAGTTTTATTGGATAGATTGAAGACATATTGAATTTACAGATGCTGGAAACCACAAAAGGTGGAAAAGGTAAATAAAAATCCTGCTGAAAGCAAAAATAAAATGGTGGAATACTCAATTTTTGGTAGCTCAGATAGAGCACATTAGCGCAAATGCACCTTCACATTGATTCCTTGTCATTGATACTGACATTATTTAGTCAACAGTCAGCAGGCAAAAAAAATGCTCCATTTCCAACGAAGGAAATAATGGCGATAAGAATTGAATCACAAGTCGCAACCTCTCCTGAAACGACATGAAGAATTGGGAATGAATGTACATATGCATCTTTACAATTCCATTTTCTTACTTTTTTCATTCCAACTTTTTTCTACTTACCTGTGGCTTCGCTTCAATTCATGCTAGATTTTCTCTCCTTTCAACCTGTCTCCTTCAATTCGCTCCCTGTATTTTACAAGATAATGGATATAAAATGAGACAACAAAAAATATATCACTTAACAAGAGGTTGTAATTTGAGACAACTGATGATAACAATTTTATCTCCGTCTTCCCTCTATGCGCAATATACTACTCGTGCACACTGAATGTACATACATCAGTACTCGTTTATTCGCTCCAGCATATAATTTTTTTGTTGCTGGAGACAGAAAGAGAAAAAAAAGTTGAGTTTGAGAAAAGGACACTCCAATTAAAATAAGTAATGCACAGAGGGAAGGAGTAGACACGAGGAAAAAAAAGTGGAAGAGGACGATCGCCATGCCACTCAGTCATGTTCGGTGAGGTACTCGTTTTACTTTCCTCCGCTATAATTTGTAATACTCTTTTACTGGAGAAATGGGAGGTAGACAGATAAGAGAAAAAGGGACATAAAAAATAGTTTAGGTAATGTCTGCTCGTTTCAGGTGGTTTCTGTTACATCATCGTTGTCATTAACAACTTTTTTCTCCTTCATTTTCTCCTTGTTGAATATTTTCACCATCTCATCTCCTCCGCCGAATTATATATTTTTGGGTTGTTTTCATCATGTGCGTTCCAGGTAAAAAATGGGAAAGTTTTGATGCATACATGAAACATTGCTAATGCGTGCCTTGTGTGTGTTTAAAAAAGACAAATAATAGTAATCATTCTCATTTGTTGGCACAGTTATAACTTCCCAGTGATCATCGATTTCCTTCACAGTCGTTGTCGTGTAAACCAGCAGGTGAAAGTGGAGACACAGAAACCTTGCCATTCTTTACTGTTTTTAGGATGGTAATAATAATGATGATGACGATGATGGTAACTTTTTTCCTTGTATTTATTTATGATGACTATAGACAAAAAAAATGTCCGGAATGAGTTTGAAAAGCAAGCAAGACCCATTTTAGAATGAAACTCGAACCATCGGGTGTAAAAAAATATTAGAGCACAACAAGGTTCCTGGTGGTGATAGTAGCAGTGGCGCATGATGACTTGCTGAGTTTTTTCCTCTCTTTTTTTGTCTTTTTCGCTTCTCTACCTCGACTCCCTCAAGTTTGAGAGTGAACAAAAGCAGAAGAATGCCTTCTTCATTTGTATGAAATATTGCTTGGCACAGCGTGCAGCTTGCTCCGAACAATCCATTTATGTGCTGCTTGTTGGTTTGCTACTCCTGTGTTCTGCAAATAAATGCTTCTGCTGCCTGCTCCTGACTCTCTGACAGACTCCGTGTGTGTGTGCTTTCTACCTAAACAACAACACCAACAACAAAAATTATATTTAAAAACCTTAGCTTTGCTGTGTGGCTATAGATTCTTATTACTACATTTAGCAAATGTGTGGCGAACGTTGTTTAGTTGAGTTTAGTTTAGTTACTACCACTCAATATAATAATTCAAATGGGTGAAGTTACTCAATGAATGAATCTGTTTTCCTCTTTTTATGAGTTCTCATTATTATATGACGCCATGCATGGACATTATGTAACTTCGGAGGTTTGTATAAAACTCGCTCGGGCAACATTTTACCTTAACACCCACACACAACTCTTTTCTACATGAAAGTTCGCATAAAGAGAACACCTCTCTGTTATGAATGTATTTTTTTTTCAGAATTTATATTAATATCCTGTAATTTAGCAGGGCTTCCTCTCTTGAAAGAAACGTGCATCGTTGTCATGATTATCAGAGTCCTATGATGCGTGCTCATGGTTCATAAAGTTTATACATTTGTTCCCCTTCGTCGTAATGTTCGTCATGGGAGTCGAAGCAACTACATTATACACCCATTTTATAACCCAAGCTGCTGCTGCTACTCCTCCTCCTACAACAGAGTAGAGTTTGTTTACCTGTACATGAGATAATAATAATCATAATAAATAAATGTCAATAGTCTCCCTTCACCCACAAACAAGATTGATGCAATATGCAAAAAAAAATAATACGTGAGTATCATATGTTTGCATGCAACCATGTGAGTAATGCTTGTCGTTTTCTATTTTTTTCATGGAACTCACGAGGAAAAAAATATATGATACAACCAATTTAGCATTTGCGTATAATATTTAAGTAGGTAGCGGATTGTTGCAACAATGTTGTGTGCATTTTTTTGTGCTGTTCCTAGGAAGGCCTGCATCAAAATGGGCGCCGCAAGAGAAGAAAGTGTTTAGCTTGAACTAAAAGGAGGTCAGGTGAATTTTGTGGCCAGACTACGTGCCTCCGTTTGTCCCTTTTGATGAGCATGATACCTTAGCCAATTTTTCAGCATGGATGTAACGCTGGTTTGTAATTGAAATCCAATATCTCTCTTACTCTTGTGTCGTTGTTATACCTACGCAATAAACAATGGAGAACAATGATGAAAAGGATTTTGGGTTTGTTGAGCGTATCGACATGATGCATTGATTACTTACGTTACCACGAAACTCGTTAATTTTTAAACGAAAATTTGAGCGTATCACATGATGGTTGGATTACAACAGCACAACTACTCCGTTCTCCACTTAAACTCTCTCGTCTCCTGCGTTTCCCGTTCTCCTCTTCTCATTTTGAATTACGAAGCTCACCTACTTCTCACGAATGCATGTCCACAACACTGCTGAGGGAGAGATTTAGCGAGGAAAAAAAAACGTCGTTTGCTAAAGCCTAGTTGTGTCGACGCACATGGCTTTTTAGATATTTATCAATTTAATTCAGATCAAAGAGAAGAGAAGAGCAGACCCTTTTCCTTCGGATGAGTTGAGAGATTTGGAGAAGAGAGAGAGAGAGATCATGGGATCAATTCCTTTTTAGTTTTCCCTTACCAGGTCCCAATTTGCAGAAAACGAAATATTTTTTCCTGTGGTGGCACTGCATAGTTGCAACTCAAGGCAAACATTCCAAACATTACTTTGGCAATGTATAAAAGTTTTTTTTTCAATTACTTGCACTTCGCTCAACCTTTAACTATATTTATAATTTTTCCCCAATCCTGACTTCCCTCAAAGTTGTGTTTATTTGAGAATCTTCTTCGTTATATTTGTACATACCATAAATACGTGTGCAATGAAGTGAGGAAGGCAAACGATTTTTCACGGTGGGCAGTAATGCAGAAAAAAAGTAAATATAAATTTTCTCACTTTGAATTTATTTGTCACATATTCTACCTCATAGACGATAAACTTGTAGTGATAGGCTTATAGCAAACAGGTACTTTTTTTTACAGTAAACTGTATAGAAGTAAGTACACTTTATATTCCTCAAAAAAATTAGCCAATCGCCAATCATAATGATCATGTTGACGCTCTGAATGATAAAAAAAGAGGGAAGCGAAATCTCATTAACTTTTCATTATGCAACATAGGAGCCCATTTAACACGAAAATCCTCTTTGGACCACACAAACTCTACATTCACATAATTTGCAAGTGGAGGTGGTAGACTCTAGTTCCCCATAAGCTGTTCGCATCTAAATTTGATGATGATGGTTTCGTGGTGGTAATGGTTGGTAATGATGTCTATGATAATCCAAGTGACTCAATCTGCTTTAGGTTCCCAATTTTCCAATCTCTTCCTGCCCTTCAAAAAAAATGCAAATATGAGAAACGAGTGTTTGCTCACTTCTCTCCTACAATGGGGAACAATAATGTCTCTTCATCTTACGAGTGTTCACGGTTGATTGATCATTATATATTTTGAACATGAATTTAAAAAAAGCAAGATGAAATCATCTTATTCACAAAAAATTGTCTATTTTTATTAATGGATAAATTTAGAAATATCTAAGTAAGCTGCTTTCCTACTATGCATGCATTTGCAACTCTTTCATCTATTTTTATCTGTTGCTCAGGACGAAATAGGCTTATCTGTAAAAAAGAAAATATTTATCGTGTTTTCAAGCGAAAAAATAACAGATGCTTCCTAAATAATGCAAATCTTCCTCAATGTGATTTTCCTCCTTTTTTACTACCACTAATAGAAATTTTATATGGAAGACTAACCCAGTTTATTGCAAGAAATAAAGACGTTGTCGCTACAATACAAAAATAGTATTACACATTCTTGCCTTCCTACCCACCATAGTCTGGCATTGGCAAAAAAATGGAATTGAAGTAAGAAGTGAAAGTAAAGCGAATTGTGCACACTTCCTCACCCTCAAATTACCTCATGCAAAAAAGAAAAAAAAAACAACGTACATAGTTAGCATTAAGGAGATGATTTTTTGACGACCACATTTTTTGTCTACTTACTCACTTCAGTAGTCAAGCCGCAGTGTGACTCTTTTGTGAGTTTCTTAGGTTCCTGTTGTGTCACCTTTTATTACGCGTAAGAAAAGTGCATTAACGGTGCTCCTGTTGTGTGTGCTCACTCTCTGTGAACATATGTTTTTTTCTTTCCTTCAAGTGTCTGTTGCATTGCATGACGACTGTGCTAAGCAAGACCAATCGTTTGCTTCCACTTTTTATTTCGTAAAAAAAGATGTTATAAATATATTCACTTAAATACCTTTAAATCCTGCAGCATTGTATTTTGAAAAAAAATAATGGAACGTTTTAGCACGGTACGTTGAATAGGAAAGACATATTTCAACATTTTTATAACAATGCGTAAACTATTTATTGCATAAATGTAATACTGGTGCAAAGTCGGAGCTGAGCACATATAAATTTTCTCACATGCTTAGCAAAATCCTATTATTATAATATTGTAATACATTATTTTAAATGCCTGTTCGTTTCAGCGACTCTGACAAAGGATGATGGTGATGTTGCGTGAATAACATTACATATTCATCATCCCGCAATAACGTGTACGTGGCTCAGGCTTGAAGCAATATGATTTTGTTTTTCATTTTTTTGTGTCATTCGCCTCACTCAACAATACCATTACCGTCAATCTCGTTTGGGCCTACTGTGTACAGTGCTATTATATCTACATTATTATTTTTAGTAGGTCGCGAGAAAAAAAAATGAATGAATAGGACTTTTATTAAACGCACTAGTTTTTTTTCACAAATGATGTATGATTATAAGGACACCTCGTCATAAAAAAGGCTTTTTACATGATTCGACACTTCAGAACGTACCTATGTGTGCAGAAAATTACCGACTACTGCAAGACTGCAACTACATCGACGTTGTAGCATGATATTTTTCCTCGTTTTTATTTTGAGAGCACTTACCTTTACCTGATTCTTTTTTTTCTCAGTGTTATCAAGGTAGTGTATGTTTTGAAAAATGTGCTTGTGCAATTCCTCAAAAAAATGGAAACGTCGATTGTCGCAGTTTATTGTCCCTCATTCATTTTTGCACCTAAGCCTTCTTCCAAAAAATCGTCGTTTTATGGTAGTCAGTCATCATGGTAGCGTACGTGGCTGAGTGAAAAAAGGCTCTACTCTTAAAACTGTGAAGTGAGCAAACATGTAAACAAAAAAAAAACAAGTATATAATATCAGTCATTGTATCACTCTTTGAGTGAGTCACAGTGGGATTAGGTTGAAAGGAAAAGTGGTAATAAAAATGTAAAAACGCAGAACAAGTATCAGTAGCATTATTACCACACTCATTTTTTGTAACGTTCCTACTGCTGTGTAGCAGGTAGTACGGTGATTTAACTCGCTCTTACATCATTATTACACTTTACTTCACGTAGAGTTATCATATTTGACACATGCAAATCTACAAGTCTGTATTTTTTTACCTGTGCAAAAAAAAATTGCTCCTTAATGTAGGTAATGATATTAAAACATTTTTTTTATTTCGAGGGAAAGGCGAAGAATTATGCGTATCTACTTTTATATGTCTGTATTAAATGATTATCATGGTAAGATAAGTGAGATAATCACAATAACAGTTTCATGCACTATGAAATATTTATTTACTTACCATTTGCTAGATTATGCTGAGTTACGTCAACTGTGCTGCTGTAAATACAAAAGCAATCAAGTTGAAATCGCAGGAGAGTTGGAAGGAACGAAAAAATGTCTGCAACTGAGATAAAGCTAATATACCAACGATTACTGCACTTGCTCGCATATCTCCGTTAGGATTGTTGTTATTATTATGTACCATTCTTATTGCATCAAAAGGAAGCAAAAGTGGAAAAAAAGGAGTTGAAGAAATCGTTTATTAATCTGGTAAAACGGATATATGCATATAATATTAAATAATTTACATACATCCATACAATCTTTAATAGTGGCACACAAGACTCAGGCATTACACCTTCATACAAAACAATTCGTTCCTATACGTATTAGGAATATTGCAGTTGTCCCAAAGTAATTTCGCTTTTGTTTGGTGTATTAATATTTTATGTATGTATATTAATGGAAATGGTACATGGCTCAAATATAGTAAATTTTTTCATTTGCATCAGGGGCGATTGTTGACACAGGTAGCAAAATAAATTTATGTTTGTAGTAAGCATTCAGTTTTCCTTACAAGGTTTTTTTTCTGTCGTCTGTGTTGACAAACATTTTCTGCTAGCCTCCACTGCAAAAAAAAAAAATGGCGAGGGTGACGAGTTCATATAACTGTGTTCCCTTGCAACCAATATATTATGTATCTCGGCTTTGCAAGATATAGCCAGTGACTTTTTTATTTCAATTTTATTGCCGTCGTGTTTGAGTAGTTAAAATAAAAAAATCTTTTGTACTTGTGTTAACATTTTTAATTCACAAGAGAATGCCAAGTGCAACGGAAAATAAAAAGAGGAGGGGTCGTGCCGGTTATAGAACATCGTCGTAAATTTTTCATGTCATTCTGCCAAACTTCGCGATGCATTTAATTTGTATATTTTTTTACTACGTGCATTACTCAATTGCTTGTTTCCATTTATCAACTTTGATTATCAATATTTTTTGTTTGCTTGCAACGTTCTCACACATTTATCTTTACGATGGGAGTGGGTCAAAAGAAAAGAAAAGGAGGTAGCTGAGTCACTGCTGTGCCTTGTGCACAACAGGACTTCTGTTGTGACTCGTTTCACAAGAAAACAAAACACAATCGTTTGCAAAATTAATACGCAAGGAGAGGATTAATCTCAGAGAACAAACCAGGAATGAATAAGTAAAGAAGACCTTGTGTCATCCTTAACGACACGCATGTTACTACTACGTAATCGCATACACATGAATATTGTTTTCGTTGAAGGCTTGCGCTGCTGTTTAATTAAGAAGGTGGAGTAGAGCCAGACATGCCTTCGGCAAGCTCGATATAATGTTGTTTGCTGAATTATTTGTTAGCTTTCCACTGAGCATGTTACGTATTCTTTATTTTCGCAAAATACTGATTTACTTTCAATGAAGTTATCGCGACTAGTAAGGTTTGTCACTGGCGTCCTTTGTGTCAATGGCCCCTTCTTCAATTCCTTTTTATCGAGGATTTAAAAAAATGTTATTATGGTTTTATGATTCCATGAAGGCGGAGTAATTATTACATAAGCTGCTTCAATTTTATAGTATTGTTGCGTTTAAAGCCCTTTTTGAGAAGGTTTTATGCATTGTTTATATTTCTTTGTTGGTAATTTGTTCTGGTGAGCTTGGCTTTCCAATTTGTATGGAAGAATCGAATGTTTAGAGTAAAGGGACGTGGATTTGACTGGAACATTTGACACATTTCAGGAGACAATGAGCACACATTGAAGATACCATAACCCACTTTGTTTTTTCCACGAGGATTATGCCATTCTTGAGAAAAGGATGATGTGCCAACAATGCCCAGCTTTTTGCTACAACTTGATCTCCAAATCCTTTAGCAGGGATTTCCATGACTCATTTCTCATCAAAGATGATGATGATTTGACATCCTCATGAGAAAATCTCCTCATTGTTGGCTTCCGAGAAGGTTAGACTACTTATATATCCGCAGGCTTGGTTATTTTAGAAACTTCTGATAATTCTTTCTGATGGTTTGTCGCGTGCGTGATTCAATTATTATTACGTTAGTAGTTGAACGTGATAATATTTGAAATTC
>JAHZNF010004108.1:0-13363 GCA_027744215.1 Troglopedetes dispersus | reverse complement strand
TATCTCATTTTATGTTTGCATAAGGCTACATAAATTTGTTATTATGGTATGCACGATATGGTAATAATTTATTTTTTCTTTGTTACTTTTACGGAGCAGATCGACATCTTCCTAAAAGATATTGCGCATCTATGCACAAATGAACTTCCGTAAGTTGTGTCAATGCCAAGATAATAAGCTCTGATGTATCAGTCATCACTCAAGCTCTATCAAAACAACCGACAGTAGAAAAACCAAGAAGCTCATATCATAAAAGATCTGCAAAATGTTTTTATGACTCAAAAGCCAATAGCCTTTTTCAAGCATGAGCACATCATATTATATTTGAAGCAATGTATTGCTTCATGATAATTTTATGTTTGAATTTCGTGGGACAACCCAAACGGAGACTCTTTTCTGACTTTAATAATGCTACCAAGCCGTTGGAAGTGCAGTGTTGCAATAGTCATTTATGAGTGTTTCTCAAGGTACATAATAATTATTCCGATCTCCTCTCAGGTTTCGTTTTACATGTATAACAAAGCTAACAGTTCTTTTTCGTTGGAAAGCAAAAAGAAGAGCATACTGTGCTTGAGGCATCATGCAAATTACAAATCCTTAGGTAAGTCAGTAGATTAGTCACTTGTCGACAAAGGAGGACAGGAGCATGATGACGAGTCAATCCTCATCTGTGCTCCCTTGTTTGATGAGTCAGTGAAGCGAAAAAAAGCTAACCCGGCTCTACTTACGTTTATTTGCTCGGCCCCCACTCTCTTGTCTCACAAAAATCCGCAAATTCACAAATTGTAGGAAGAAGCCAGGGAGCACAAGGTGTCCTTTTCTTTGTTATCATGGCCAATTTGCCAGAGTGGAGTAGAAGGGAGCAAAACACATGTAATAATGATAGAGTATTCTGAAGTAAAAAAAGACGTCTACTTACACTGTAGCCAAATAATTCTTGAGAAAAGAAGCTGTTTATAATTCCTTATTAGACACTACTCCTCCTTTTTGCTCCTTTACCACCACACGACACTCTGACTTTTTGTTCCCTTTTTCTCGCACAAAAACTTGTTAACATGGACAACAAAAGGGTTAGGTTTCGGCTTGCACACAGCTCCACGATTAGGTGAAATTTTTTGCTAGGTTTGTAACAAGGAAAATAATAGTAGTCTGTAAGTAATAATGGCTCTCTGCTAGCCAGGCTATATAGTAAGAGGAAAAGTTTTTTCCCTTCGTTATTCTCCTCCAGCTTTTGTTAGTGTCATACAGAGAGCATCCTTGTCAGCTTCTTTCTTTCGTTGAGCCTCAAGCTAACACTTTATACTCTCCTTTTTTCGTTCCTCGAGCCAAGAGGAAAAGTGACTCGGTCTCGCTTTTATTACTGAAACGAGTTACAGCAGCATCCCACTTAAGTTGTTTCTTCGCAGTACTTAATAGGAGAGCCTGCCTTTCTTCCTCCAACATTCATTGAATTATGCATATGCGAAAAAAATAATTTATCGTTTGCTTGTCAACTGGAATTCCTTTTTCACGTAACTAAATAAACCTTATTATAAGCAGAGACTCGTATAGAATCCACTAGTACTGTGTTATAGGGATTTCTTCACGGCGAAGATTCCTGTCATCATAATGCAGTACAAATGAATGATATATAAACACAAAAAAAAACTTTTGTGCCCTTAAGAAAAAAGGGAAATGAATGTACGTGAGTCACGCGCTATGTAGTTTTTCACGTTACTTTATGATTTTTGCTTGAGAAAACTAATTTTTATCGCAGCCAGACAAACAGCGTCTCTTTGGCAAAAGCGAACGTGAAAATAATGTAGTAAATAGAAAATAGGGAGTTCCGTGTTTCAGAGACAAGGCTTTGCTAATGTCACTGCGCCAGCAAATTAACGTTATATTGTAAATCACATTTACAACATTATCATCATTATTATTATTGAATGTCACGCCATTACTGCGACTGGGTGGTCATACATAAGGGGAAAGTGACTAAAAATTAGAATATTATCACAAGAGATGGGAGTGTGCAAGAGGATGAAGAACGGAGGCGTCGGCATTGCAGCTAAGGAAAAAATTCATGCTATTGGAATACGATCGTCCTCATGAAAGCTCGTGTTGCAGGGTTCCATTAGCAGAGCTTTATCATAAATAAATGCAGCACGTCTGCAGACCATTTACACCAAAGGAGTTTACATGATATTACTCTGAGATGATATGAGACAAAAGGTCAAAGTGAGAACAAGGAATAATTTTGAAGATGCCCTTGCACACTCGTCGCAACTTGCTTCTCCTTAAAAATGGAAAGATGGGGTCATAATAATAATTCATTTTCTTCTTGTTTTAGCTTAAGTGAGTTCTACTAATTTGATAAGAAAATCTGGATAATCTCATACTGTATTTTTCTATATGTGTGTACTAGTATGGCTGATATTATGTCTCGATGAAATTATGGGAAGTGGCGCAGTCGGTAAAATGAGGAGAGAAATGAAGAAGCATCCGATCAAAGTTCTACTCCACCATTTACTCAAAGACTTTCTGCTCTCTCTATCTCTCTCACTCTCAGAGACACTCCAGCAGTTAAGCTCCATAAGTATGCAAACAAGCATATAAAATGGATATGACAAAGGAGAGAAAATGACATGGAACAGCATAAAAATTTCATGACTTATATAATCCACTTTTAGTCTTCAGCACAGCCCAAGCATCCTAACGCTGTATTGCTGTACTCCAAAGATTGTACATATGTTCAGAGAGGAAGTAAGTAGCGCACAATTTCATCCCGTCATTCTTTCCCATAATAACTTTGTCTGCAGGAGTTAACTAAGTCCTTCTTTCCCTTTGCATAATACGGCCTGTAAATTTACATAATATATGGATATTGACATACATACCTACACGGAGTAAAGTTTGATATCCTCTGTGAACCGAATTACTATGCTCTGCACGGGCCATCATGCACTCTACTATTCAGCTTTGGAAATGTAGCCAAGCTGCTACCCTTCACGCTCTGGGTTCGTCGTCGCTGGAAGGGTGAAGGTCTTCAACTGATTGTGAGAAAACCTATCTACTTTTTTTACTGCCCCCAGAAAGATAACTCTGAAGACTACGACAGGTCTGAGCGACAGTTCCGTCTTACCAAGTCACTCTTTTCTTCCTTTTGAGAAGAAAATGTCCAACTAGCTTACTCAGAAAATGTATGCGGCTCTCTCTGCACACAAGTTATTGAGTTGAGGAAAATAAAATTAAATGGTGCATTACTCCGTGACTCGTTGTTTCACATGAGAAGTCCATTGACAGTCTCTTTCATCATCGTCAAAAGGATGATTTCTTTCTTGTGTTGTTGCTCTTGTTTCTTTGGCAAGAGCTAGCCATATAGTTGAACAGCGAATCAAGATGGTAATATGATGATGACATTGCATAGCATCCAGGAATGGATGTATGTATTTGTTCTTTGTCAATAAACAAGGAAATTATACTATGTGAATGCGTAATATAGTTTCGAAACGAACCAATTTTCTTTCGATTTATTTGAATTCTGGGAAAAACAGGAAGCTGCATGTAATATAAGGTTGTAAAAAGAATATAATTTTATACATATTAACGAAGCATCTAATCTTACCTATAATACATACAAAGTATGAATAAATAGGCATTCCAACAATTTGTTCAATATCTAATTGATGATGAATGCCAGAGTGTTCTGATATCAGTATGGATATTATTTTTCTTGTTTTTTTTTACAAAGAAACTCCTTCATGAAAACTAAACATGGAAGAAAAATATGCAGCATGCATAGTTCCCTTGTTTTTTTTTGTCTGCAGTTTTTTCGTAAATATCAAGGACAAAAGAGAGTCTCTTGATAGGACTGCAAAGGCTGGATAAAATGTCTTCTGAATTACATGCATGCTAAACTTGTATTACCCTCGTCTGACAGTTGTTTTGCTGGAGAGGAAGACATTAACTGAAATCAGTTGCAGCTGGCATGACATGTCGTCATCATCCATCTTATCGCTACACATTGAAGAAAACAATTTGGACCATTATCCACATCAAATGTCACCATGAAGAGCCAGCAAGCTGACAAAATCTGAGAAGTTTTGATTACACAGACAGTGACATTGAGACACATTCATTCACCACATTTCATTTCTCTTCCTAGTGATGCCTTTCATCACAGTGGGGAGTACGCAGATTGTCGCATAAAACAGTCATTATTAGTGGTGATATGCCAAAAGATTAATTTTTGCCTCGCACAAATGATTAAAGCACAAAAAAGGAGACAAATGCAAACAAGGAATTATTACTATGAATGAAAAGAAAGAGGGAATGTACAAAACATGGACTCATGAATCACAAATAAACCGAGTAGATCGTGAATCTAAAAAAGTTTCCCTACTTTGTATTATGTATACATACAATCAGCTTGCAGCAACGATAAGATGGACGGACACACGGCACATAGTTCTTTACGTGGCACCTTGTGTGATATAAACTAATGACTACAATGACATATGGCACGTATCACGTTTTTTTTTCAGAATGAAAGATGCATGTTATCATTTTGGAATGAATATTTTTCGTTTCTCTGTTCGTCCAGTTTTTTTTTGCTATTTAGAGTTGTCAACCAGGAGAAAGGGTGGCTGGATGAATGGTAAATTGGTGGTAAAAAGAAAGGTTTTTATACCACAACCACCGGCAGCAGGATTTGTATGCAAGCTCATATGAAGGCTGGCCACGTTTTCTACCATGTTGATACGTTATTCACATATATGAACACATTATGTATATGTTACATATGCGTTCCACGATTTGATATTATTGCTTTCCTGGTTGGAGTTTTGGAGCACTTGCATGCATGCCCATGTCTAGTGATTCCATGATGGATGTAAACATATTTTATGCAAAAATCCTTTCCGCTTCTCGGCCATCCTTCGCCTCCGCTTCAAAGCCTCGTCATTCCTTCGTTCCCAGTTTTATTGCAATATTTCTCTGGTACATGTGGACCATGTAATTCCACACGCACTCACCTCATGTGACTCACAACTCAGCAGTATAAAAATCCGCGAGACGAAAAAAATGGAAGACTTTTCTATATGTGTGTAGTAGAATAATGTTTTTAATGTGGTCGTGACTCTCATTGTGTACCAAAAACGGTATATTCTCTCTGAAAGAGGAGGAAAATATTTCACCAATTTCTCTGCAAAAGTATGTGCTTACATAATGCATAAGTGAAAGAAAGGTCCACAATGAATGAGTGAGTGAATGGAAGAGAAAAGGGAGACACGGAAAAGGGAAAAAACCACCTAGTCATTGCTTGGCGATAGTGATCGTGCTGTGAAAGCTGTTTCTCCCCCAGAAAAGACTGACTTGTGAAAGAGGAGAAATCAAAGCGGATCGTATTTCGCCAACTCCTCCTCTCGTATTTAGATCAGATAAAAAGAGGATTGACTGGCGTGTTTTTATAGATGTAGAACACATATTTATATGATGGTATGAATGAGTATCTACAATATTAGAGCAGTATTTTCATACAAGTAAGAATATTCTAACAATACATAATAGAGTTTCTGGTCAAATTCTTTCTTTTTTTGATAAACTTTTCGAGCATAGTTCAAAGAATCACATTTTGATCCTATCTGCATGAACACGCCACGCATATAATTTAGGATTACATAGGTCCTTTATATTTAGATAGTGGCTTCTAAAAAGTATGTTTCTTATATGCAATGTTCAAGTATTTTCTTAAAAACACCTTATGTATAACATGTGCGAGGAAAAAAATGAGGCGGGGATTTCTCCGTGACATGGTCGTCATTCGAAGATGTTTGCATTCGTGCATAAGGTTCACATCTCGGGGAGCACCGATCCTTTTGCCACCATGATAAGTAAACAATAAAAATTCATTCGGTAACAGGTAGAATATGAAGGCGTTGAGAATACACTTCAACCATTTCTCATCGTTTTCGGTTTATGTGTCGCTTGACGTGTTCAACGTCAGGCTTTAAGCCCCAATATAACTTTTTTCCCGTTTGACACGTGTGGAATATAAAAGGGGAAAAGTGACAGTTCAAATATTTTTTTGCTCTTTCAATCATTTCCAGAGAGTTGGTACAAAAAAAGGTGGAATATTTTTTTGAGGATTGTTTGAGGTCAGTAAATATTACAACTGGTGGAATTTGATAAAAACGTGTTGCAATTGGATAAGGAATGGAAAAGTTTACCCGTTTTAAATTGAGTAAAAAGTAACTCTGTACCGAGTTTCAATAAAATGGATGATGATGAGTTTTTTTTTTAGTTTCTTGTCTTTAAATTCCTGCCTCTCTTTCCTGAGCTTAACCACTCCACTCCTCCTTTATACTTTATTCTAACAGCAATTCCAGGAGATTGTCGGCTTTTTAGTGATAGGCAAACTGGGAAAGTTTCAGTGCCTTTTTTACTTTCCTTTTTCGCTTTATGATTTTTTAGATACCTCGATCTCTACGTTTTTCTTGGTTCATGTGATCACAGTGAAAGAACCGTACCACTTAACTTTTACCATCAACTAAAGTTGAAGAACAAAAAAAACCAATGCTGCGTGCCAATTGTCATGCTCTCGATTAGGTTTGGTGACATCATACAAGATGAAATCCAACAAGGACCTAAAACTTTGCTACACTCATGTTGACAAGGGGAGTTTGTTCCACCTTAAAACTTTATCCTATGCGTACATTTTTTCAGCTCATAGCGCGCGTGGGAAGTGGCATCATACTTGGTACACCTGTACAACGAAGAAAGCGTACGATGACTGACAGATACTGTCGTCATTTCAGAACGTTTTGGAAATAAAGGTTTTCCCGGAAGAAGTAGAACACGCATCAAAATCAAGACTACAACGGATGCTTTGCAAAANCTCATAGCGCGCGTGGGAAGTGGCATCATACTTGGTACACCTGTACAACGAAGAAAGCGTACGATGACTGACAGATACTGTCGTCATTTCAGAACGTTTTGGAAATAAAGGTTTTCCCGGAAGAAGTAGAACACGCATCAAAATCAAGACTACAACGGATGCTTTGCAAAAAAAAGGAGTGTCTAACTTTTTTCTCTGTTCATGGTTGCGCAAGATGTGATAAAAAAATGTACCGTGTATTGTGTCAAGTTATTTTTTTTTTGTTTCTTGGTATTCGCAATCACCATTCGTCTTACGTCACGTCATACACAATTGATAACATTCTGTTTCGGATGGAACAATCGGCTCCATTAAAAAAACTTACTTGCGCAACAAAGTGAGAATGCGTATATACGTTCAGATCCAAGCGGAGCAGCAGAGGTCATGCTCCGTAATGATCCAATTCTGTGAACGACACAAATTAAGTATCTTGCAGGTACATACTCTAATGGCTGCATGTATCATTTGTTTGCTCTTCTTGACTTGTTTATTTCCAAGCTCAGCAGAGAAAATTACCAGTTTTTTTTTCGGGGAAAGCCAAAGGGTTTTATGCCACCACGGAGGAAAAAATGTATTTTGAAAATCAGTAAGAAAGAAAGCATTTTGCTTTCCTGTTTAAGTGGCCGTGTGCACATTTCTTCTCTAGATAGTGGATAATATATTACTTTGGCTAGCCACCACACATCCTCCTTGTATGAAGGACCATAGCTCACATTGTAGGACAAGGGCTGTCTACAAAAAAAACAAGGCTGTATTTTCTCCTCTTTTTTTCTCTTTGTGAATCCTTCAGCAATCCAGTGCTGCTACTATACACACCACTTTCAATTGTTCTGCAATCCAAACCGGGTCCAAGAAAAAAGTGTCCAGTGGGACACACAAGCAAAAGGATACATTTTTATTCGAGATAGTTGTTGGATAACCCAAAATATGTACGTGTAACAACGTATTGCATATGGAAGCCAAGATAATAAAAGAATTTTTATAGTGTACTGTGATATCTTTTACCGGATCAGAAAGTTCTTAGTTTTTTCTTTCAGAACTTTTTCCCAACTTTTTTTTGCTAGAAATCATCAGACGTGGAGTAGAGTAGAGTGAGTGAGGGAGTTTACCTTTGAAAAGAACGGTTTACAGGACACACCACTCTTGCTGCTGGAGCATACCAACCAAACCAGCTGGACACCGGTTACCACAAAAACACAAATAACACTTCCCTCTTTCCTTTCGGAGCGGAAAGCGTCTCTTAACTTTACTTTTTGGTTCCGTACAGCCAGTAGGATGATGCCATGAAAATCTGTTTTCTGAACACACTCACAAAACACGCCGTTTTACCAATTGGAGAAAGAGCCTTCTGCTCCAGTAAAAGTATCTGTGGCAGGTTCCTTCCTTTTTTAAACTTCCATGTCAAGAGGGAGGGAGAGATAGAAAATAACAGCCGGACAAATATACCAGAACGAAGTGAGATGAGTACGTGCAAAAACCGAGATGAGGACTTAACGAGCGTAAATATTTCTTTTTGCAAAGACGCCGTGTTTTTTTTCGCTGTGGTCGAGCACAACAATATTTTACACAAGCATTTGTAAGCCCTGTTTGCAGACACACGAAAACCACACTTTTTTTTGCATGCAAACAATAAGACACCAAAGCACCACAGCTAAGAAGAGACAATCACTTTGTCGTGAAAACTTTTTTTTCTTATTTCCGACACGACTGGAAATGAAGCAGGGTTCTTTGCAGAAGATATTTCTTTTTAAAAAATTGTAATTTAATTTTATCCACTATTTATTCCGGGTAATTATGTATAAACTCTTTCAAAACAACTTACCACAAACTGCTTGGCTACTTTTTGTGGGAAATAAAGACTGTGTAAATCGTATTACATAACGAAAATAACAGTTGTGTTGGGTTGGATTTGAACTTGTTTTATTAGAACTGATGACTCGACTGCGTTCCTTTTTGTTGAGGGTGGACTAACACAATTGCTCGTTTTTTTTTGTTGACGATGATGGTTGGTTACTGCTTATTGTGTTTCTATTGTATTGTGCACGGCACATAATAATGTAGTACATGTGTGTCCTATGCAATTGGTAGTAAGTGAGTAATATAATTGGCGATGTTGACGATGATGATGATGTTGATGATCATTATGCTATACACCAGCAGAAGTCATGGTCCTGACTCTTCTCCCTTTGCAATATTCTTGATTACACTTTTTGTTTCGCTGAAGCTAAAGCTCAGATGAATGAATGCAAGGTTGTAAAAGCCTTCTTCCTTCCGCATATCCAAAAATATATTCAAACACCACAAACTCTCACACACACATTATCCAATCGAACGACCACTTTCCTACTACCAACAAACTTCCACAAAACAACACCTTTTTTACATGATATCGGCAGGAGGAGCAGCAGTGGTGAGGAAGGCGAAATATAAAAAACACCAAAAAGAATAAATAAACGCTATTGTGTGTGCACTCTCGCTGCTCTGAGATTAGAGAAGCAGAGTTTTTTGGGAAGCGAGAAGCATGGGATGAGATGAGCGACTGACTGAAGGGAGACACTGTGGCTGATTATGTTCATATTGTTGTGCAAGACCAGCAGCGGCTACAGACTGCTTCTCCATTCCATTCCGAATGTACCACACACCAACACACGAGCACCACCACCACCTTGTTCTTCTGTGCCAGCCAAAGCGTCCAAGAGCAGAAATGATTTTTTTCTAGGCAAAAAGTGGAAAAAGGTGGCTTTTGCTGGTCTCTGGCTCACATCGTCACATCCACATCACACCGCATCATATAAAATGCGTGTGCTATGTAGCACGACGGAACAAAGCGGCAGCAGCAAAAGTTCTCCTCAGCCATCATAAAAAAGCTTTGCTCTCTGCTGCTGCAACAAACACCATGTTACACGACTTATTACCAAAGAGCTTGGACGAGAACGACAAGAGCAGAGATCCCATGCAAGAGTACACCAGAAATAGTGGCATTACACCAAGAAAAATAACAGCCAGCCATTGCATGTAGTTGTACGTATTACTATGTCCATGACAGAGAAAAAACGGAAGAAAAAAAATCTTCACAAAATAAGAATAATAATAATATACAAACTTAATACCGTTTTATAGCGAAAAGATATTATGCAGTACTGCTCAGAGTAATAATACTATCAGGGAACTTTCCTCTGCTTACAAGGGAGTATTATCTTATCACATGAGCAAAAATATAATAATAATAATATTATGTACATACATATCTTGTATTATGGAGTGGAAGTAGTTGTATTAGCCTTCATGCCATTCCATATTGTTTTCCATTACATTACTGTTCTTATCTTTTGTGATTCCTGCTTCCATCGTATTACCACAATCCACCGACCGTTTCATTCTTCGCGTTTAGCCGAAGTTGTGGCTTGTTTGGGAGAAGGCATACAATAAAACTTTTTAGTTACAATTGAATGCATGAGGAGAAGAGAGAAAAGGCAGTTGCTCTCTCAGAATGCATAAAAAAAATATACAACAAACTCGCAGTCCGAGTTACGCAAGTGAGGAGGGCACAACAATGAGGTCCATGGACACTACGCTTACGCTTCTTCTCTGCTCGTCAAAGAACGAGTGATACTGAACTTTTTTAGTTCTCCACTGCTGACTGTCAGATTAGATGCATGCTTACAACTCCTCTTTTTTTTAAATGTACAAAAACATTTGTGCTCACTTGCTCACCGTGTTAATACCCGAGGTTATCCATATTGTTATCGTGATTATTTTGCTGGTGTATTTTCACTGATTCTGCATAATAATATATACATATTGTTGCATATATGAGTTCGCTTGCGTATACGCTCCGTGACTTTGTACATGCATACTTCTCAATTTATTAATTGGTATTATCGTTGGCTTTTGACTTTTTTATTTGGATACTGTCTCCTTTGTGTATGTGTCGTTTGCAGATTTACCCGCTGACTGGGATGATGACGAAGATGAAGTAGCTAAAATTCTGACACAGCGATGATGTTGGAGAAGAATAATCATGAATATTTTTTTCAAAACTTTTGGACACGCTCCGATGTGTGTGCATACCTACATAATGCATCCAAACCTATTCCATTGTGAAACATACGTATTTACGTATAGAAACGTTAATAACGTAATTTTTATTCTTGTAAACTTTTTTCTTCCCAACTTTTTTATACCCGGCATTTTCGTTCCAATCCATGGATTAAAGTAGACTGGGTGTATTATGTCCGCCGTCGTGCGTCGTGTTATAGTAATAATAATGATGATAATGTTATTACCCTATCTTTTGCACGGATTACATGCTCTCGTATGGGATGAGACTTGAGACTTCACGAAACATGAAACAAGTGTGTATATAAATGTTTATGAATAATATAACCAACCGGCCTGTGTAGCTTGACGGGAACGTATAGAAAAAAACGCGTACCATGAAAAAAACCTGAAGAAGGAATCATAATAATAACACTACAAATATTTTCTCGCGTTCGCGTAATGGAGCTAAGGAGAATGTATAATGCGCATAACTTGCAACAATATTACAAACTCATTCAGCATTATCATTTATTATTACCTACCTTTCTCCCAGACAGGGTAACTTTTTGCTTAAAATGTAATATTCTGTGTGGAAAAATCAAGGTGTGGATACTATTAAGAAGCAGAGTTGAATACACAGTAGGAAAACGTGACGTCTCACTTTTTTCTACAGAAAGTCTTTCCACAAGAAAAAGACGCTACGCACATGTTGTTCAAAAAGAAATGGAAATTAGTATATTTTACCAAAAGAAAAATAATTACCAAGCAAAAACTTCTCTTTTTTTGCAAATGTTAGCATTTTTGGGAAGCAGAGGGATTCATATATAATATACTTTACTCTGCATGGTGGCGCATGAAATCGTTCTCTATTGAGAAGAATTTGTTTTGATGGGAGTGATTCTCTTCTTGTCAAAGTTACTGCAACTGCGAGGAGGTACCTTTTCCGATGCACTTTCAGTAAAAGATCAATAATGAAGGAGAAGCCGGTAAGTATGTACGAAAGTTATTTGCAAAACTTGACCGTAAATAGCTGCATTTATGAGAGAGCATGACCAAAAATACTTTTTCCATTTTTCCATTACGGTCAACGGTGCAGATTGCAGAAATTATTCAGACCCAATACAATATCAAGAATGGCTTTTTGTTCGGCAATTACCAGCATGAGGCTGAATCCATTCTGTTGCAATAATAATAATTCCTTTTCTCTCTTACATTATAATATATATTGTATTCATAAGTAAATATCAGGAAAAAATCTATTGCAGTGCTTAGTCTGAAAAAGTTTTAAGACTCTCGGTGACACTATGAAAACGATGACTAAGCAAACACAGAGCACACTCGGAGCACAGTAACACAACGGCAGCAACTTACAAGTTAAGTTTGCTATTTGTTGTTCGGGATGCTGATCGTGACTCTGCAAAAATAGCAGGCGTGTATGGAGGGACACGAACGACCGATGGGTCAGCTAAAAATGGCATCGAAAACACATAATATAAGTAAGGACTGTATGGCTTGAATAGAATTAATACTCAATCCAAAGCCCACCAGAGAGGAAGGAATGCATCTAGCATCTGCAATCTTTTCTTTTGTGCAGATCTTATCACATCGTCATCATTCCTCAACAAGAGCTTTAGGGTTTCTTGTGTTCATTCTGCTTATTCAGATGTTACAGTGTTTTGTGTTTATAAAGAGAACAGATTGCAAAACTGCTTGCTATTCTTGATTTTCATATTACCTCCTGCGAATATGGTGGCAAGGTATTTTACTGCAAATTTGTTGGAGTTGCTTGTGTAGCAATAAATATGCACAACAAAGAGTTCATATTCCAAGCCCATCTTTCAATATTTGCAGTTTTGTTTGCATTGTACTTTGTACCATTGAGAATAATGATTATTGCAAATAGTTATTGAAGGTTTTTTTTGTTATACCCAGCCATCGAAAAATAAACTCAACCATCGAACTGAAGTGGAGTCACTTTTGCTGTGCTCCTGTTTACATTATGTAAGTTAGCTAGAGATACTTGGCTTTGGCTTGTTAGTCATCTCTTGTTAGCATCTTTTGTCCTTCTATTGTTGACTCGACATGTGTGTATGCGCTTTGTGGTGTTTTGAAGATTTATGGTACTTTTTGTCTTTTTGTTTCAACGTTTTTAGAGAACTGGGCATTGTGACTACCGCAAATCCAAACCCAATGCAAATAGCTTCAAAGTTTGTCTTAAAACGTTTTATGTGTTTAATGGGTGACGTAATAGTCCCGGTTTCACTTGATATTCAACCTTAAGAGAGGCCAGATGCACCCCTAAAAAGTTTGTGTATGTGTGTGCACATGTGGTGATTTCAATGTGTGCACAAGAAGCACAAAGCTGGTCTGCCATTACTAAAAAAATACATTGTAACCTATAAATTGAGG
>JAHZNF010004105.1:0-36224 GCA_027744215.1 Troglopedetes dispersus | reverse complement strand
CTTTTTTTATACCCTGAGCTGTAATGTAGAAAGCGTCCAGAGATACAAATCACATTAAAGGAAGAAACACGTACTCGTAAAGCAATATGGACTGGACATAATGTATTATGGTGTAAATGGAGAAAAAACAATGTGTCGTACATTTACCCTGTAGATGAATAACTATAAAAAATACATCCATAAATAGCAATAGCGGCTACGGCAAACCAGCCATTTTCGATCCACCCTTCATCTTCTTTTTGCGTTTCAGATGTATTCCTCCCCCGACAAGCTCGGAAAATGCTCTGACTTTATTGTATTTTGACATTGCTCACATTAATTCGTAGTTTATAGTCCGTGTATCTCGCTTTTTCAATTTATTTATGCCTGTATTTAGCTTATGCATTTACCTTCTAAAATGGGTGACGCCACCCTCACCCTTCCAAAATAGATTTTTTAGAAGACATTTCACTAGTCAATCTAAAATTACTCACTTAAATGTCACACAAAATTTGAATACGTATACAATGTTCCATCTCTCCAGTTTTCATGTGTGTGTTCAGAGCAGCTTCTGCTCCTGCCTGCCTGCTTCTCTCACATTTCTTTACTCTGTCAAGGGTCATCGCGTTCAGTCAAACAACACATCATTTATTCCCAAATTATGCATGCAGATAGAGACGACACACGGCGTTTTGAGTGAGTGACACATTATGTATGCTTTTCATAACGCACTCCTATAAGAAGAGAATAATCAAGATGATGATGATGCTGATGGTAGCGTTTTTTTTACTAAACCACTCTCTGAGTTCACAGCGCATAATAGTAGTAGAGAGAGAGAGAAAGAGAGAGGAGCCAACTTGAGTCAATATCACCACCACCATCATCATCATCGTCATCATCATCACACGGTGTTTCCTTTTTGCCACTGTAGATGCTCCTTCTGATGATCTCAACATCCGTTCTGTTTTTGTGCTGCTGGCGGATTTGCAATGCAAAATGTTAACACAGAACATCAACAACATTGTTTAGGGGATAAGGGGTATTTCTTCGTTTATAGAAAAAATGGATTTAATGCTTGCACACTGTGATTGAACTGTGCCCTCTGTTTTTTTAAGCCTTTGCCTTCTAGGTGGGAGGTAGGTACATGTATGTATAGGTAGGTACATATGTATGTGTTGTCGTTTTCCTGTAACTTTTTGGTCGTGGTGAAAATCTAACTTAAATAGAAGATATAAGTTCAATGTATCTTCCGTTTCATTCCTTGATTCCTTAAAAAATTTCCTTTTTATACAACATGGTTGTTCACATCCCCTGAACATCTCATTATCTTGGTTATTCGAAAGTAATGAAGTACACAGGAATTGTTGTGACTTTTGTATATAGCGCACAATTTGTATTGTACTCTGCGCGTCGGTCTCTTCTACATCGTTTTTATGGCTGCTATTTATTTCTACTATTATTCACAAAAAGTGGCAACTGTGGCAAGACGATCTCTGTCTCGTTTTTTTTTCGGGAGTGTAGTAGAGGAAAGAAGACGTTGCGCATCGCTGACTATTGTGTTTTTGGGGTTTTGGTTGCTCTTGATGGCGGAGCAAGACGAAGAAGGAGAAAAGTTACGGAGGAAATTCAGAAAAAAATAAAGAGAGCAGCAACCGGCAGCCTCTCTCAAACCAATGAACTATGACACTCATTTGCAAGGCTAATCAGGTCATCATGTAAATACCGTTCGCACTTTACGAACTATAAACTGAGCTTGCCCAAAAACTGGTAACAACGTCATTATGAGCGCTGTAATACATGCATGACTACCACTTTTTAAATAAAAGACTAACCACGTTACTCCTTCCCTTCATGCCTTTTCAGCCATTTTCACCATTAAAAGTCAAAACCGTGCAAGAAACGCATTAAAGCTTGCCATTTAAAAAAAGACAACCGACGACGACGGTGCGACAGGAAGACAACAAAATGTTTACTCCTACTACACCTACTATACATACGTACACAATAATTATGAGAGAGTGTTCCTAAAAACCAGAGAGACTAAAAATTACACGAGTTCTCTGTTCACGAGGATTCACTGAAGAAAAAAGCCATGATAGTCATGATAGGCATGTTGCTTGCTGCCACATTTAATGTAACTTAATGTTAACTGTTATACCATCAAAAAGCTACATCATACCATTTCCCATTGTGTTTAGAGCGAAACCAGAAACAAAAAGGACCCAATCCGCGAGCATGTTGCACATATTACTTTTACAATACTCGTTAATTTTGCCATCATAAAATTCAGAGTAACTGTTTGGAGGTTAATCCTTATTTTTACGTGCATAAACGTACTATAGTAAAATAATAGTTCAAGCATCTCGTTCCACGAATACAAAACCATGTCTTGTTGTCTTCTATTATTTTGCTTAGCATAGATAAAAAACTGAACAGGCACTTTCCTTTTGAAGTGGTAATTTCACGATCTGATGTGAACTTTTCATCTTGGTTGTATCCACACCTCACCTCACCTCTGCCCATTGTTGCAATGTTTTTATTGTTTCTTGCAGACGACAACTTAACAAAATAAAATTCATCTCAACGATGTCATGAGATTACCATTTTATTGTCGTGAGTTGATGTATTTTCAATTTTGCAGGGTATTATGATATTACAATAGAAGTGGTATTATTATTACATCATGACTGAAGCAATGCACAAGCCCTTCTGCTGCAGGTCACATATTTTTACAAACTTGAATACATTAGCTTCAACATGACAAATAATAATAAAAAATGGAGATTTTCTTCTACGAAATGTCGCTTGTGTAAGTTATAACGTCATATGCCGTCGATACTCTATGAGGCAAGATAATCCCCGTTTCATGCCATTTGTAACTGTATTGTATTGTATTGCCGTTTGCAGTGTTTCCACAGTAAGCTCTCATTCTGCTGAATTTCCGGTTAACAAAGAGCGGTGCGACTATTTAACCTTTGCATGGTCTGAAAAATCTTGTTGGTTTATCTTGAATATCATTAATCTAACGAATCTAGAGCTTGTGAAAAGCTGTTTATGCTAAATGCAATAATAGTTATGCATGATACTTTATGGATAACTGTCATCATGGTGGATCGTTCAAGTGACACGTAAGCAAATTCCTCTTTTCATACATGATGTCATTCTTGGTGACATCTATTTACACGATACAACTGATACAGTCTAGACCTTATAATCACAATTTCTGACTGTTCGTTTGTATGTATACTTTGAAGAATTTCAAATGTAATGGCTAAAAATGACCCTCCAGTAAAAGGTTGCTGATAAAACGAAAGTCCCAAGTCCCAGCACACTCTTGTTAAATTATGGATTCATCATAAGTCACTGTGCAGATTGAAGATTATCTGCATTCAGCATGCATGCTTCATGAGTACCGAGCGCCAAGGCATGTTTTAGTAATTTTATCCAAAGTAATTGCCGCTGATATATATGAATTTTTAGGGTCTATATAGCTAACTAATTTGTTCCATATGAATTGGTCAAAACGGATGTATCATTTTGTTTATCTTTTGTCAATTTGCACGAGCAATTATTTCTGTTGCATACACGTGTGAGCCTTCTGTAATTTGACTCGTGACCAAACAATACTAACCAGCAAGCATTGCTTCGTGACGAGATTTTATGCCTTACTTTGCGCAAAATCCATTTCTCAGAATGAATTCTGATTTATTTCTTACGCGTCACGTTCCCAAAGATAAGAATTGAAAATAACCAGCACGGAACAGGGATACCCTAATCAAAATGTTCATCGCAGAAGAAGGTGATTAATGCAAAAGAAGCGACTGAGCTTATATTTATTAATGATTATAAATAGCGGAAAATGGTAAAAAGGCCATCCTCGTCCAGGTATGTATATCCTTACAATATTCACTTGTTGTAATCTGCCAAAGAGAACTTTATACTTTACGACAATGTACAATGTGGAGGTAGCAATACTACCGTAATGTCCGTGCCTATTCCGTGAGCCATTGCCATTGCCTTAAAATTCTTTGGCAATCGCTAAAAGTTTTTGTAATATTATAGAAAATCATTTTCTGGGCTATGTAGAGGACAAAATTATCTTCTTGGGGACTGGAAATCCGTGGGATTATTAAAGAAATCTATCAATACACAAGAGAAGAAAATCAGTATAAGTGTTCACTAGTTCAATCCACCCCGAAAGGGACCTTACTAGAAAGGAAACGAGGAACTGTATAATGTCAAGAAGTCGAAATTTATTGCCAAGTTGGTAAGTACTAAGTTCTCAATAAAATACGATGGTATATAAGCTTTATAAAAAGTAATTTGACATAATAGTACAAGGGCGATTACGTGGGGGTCTAGCAAAGTGCTACTGCCTCAACCAAGACGGAACAGCAAATAAGTGGATTAGTGCTTTAAAAATTTGCATGAGTCACGCAACAGATACCAATTTGCAGAGAATTATTTCGGCGAAAAAGATTATTATTGCTGGTGTGGACACAACCCACTTTTACGAGAAGCGACCAACGAACCTACGCAGTCAGACCAACTGTCCAGCTGGTAAAAAATTACACAATGACAAATGCCCACATGTGATATATTGATATGTGCATGTATAGATTATTTGCTGTGAAGCTAGGAACACTAGGTTGCAGCAGCGGTTATGATTCCAAGTAGTCGTGGGAGGAAACATTTCCTCGAATGTGATTTAGCTTTGTGACTATAATAGTAACAATTATATATACTGGAGCAACCAGCATTGTCCCTATTTTCTCCAATCAGAATCCACATTTGAAAAGCCCAGAGGGAGGAAATTCAGCATTATTCTTTGTCGGAATATATTTCTTTCCTCTTGTCGTGTCTCCAGTACACAACGCGCTATAGCATCTGAATATTACTTTTATCAATGTATTTACATGTATATGAGGTAGTGCAGCTTTTACCTTTTGCTTTTCTGTGAAATATGCTGGAGAATTGGATAAACAATGGTTTACTTACGTTTGATGCAATCTTTATCTTTTCTCCACTGTTGTTCCATAACCCTGTTTACTATCTTTTCGCGGTGATAGTTTACACTACTACCAGCATAAACTCTCATTCTTCATCATGAAACCTGACATGTGGACTGTGGACCCATCATAAAATCCATTCTACATAGTATATTTACAAATAATATGTAAGTGCATTAACCGGATACTAATAAACCGTCGTGTTCCTCAAGAAAGAAGGAATCAAAGGAAAGAGGTAATGCAAATACGTAATATCAGAGTCATAAAATTCGACGAACACGACGGACGTGACCATTTGGCTTGGGTTGTATCCTACTCTTTTGTGCTGTTTCGTCGTTGTTACTCTCGGTTCGGCTTCGTGGCGATTGAGAGATATTCTCAGAGAAAACGTGTGAAAATATTTTTCTTCTTTGCACAGCGCGCCTTGAAGTGGATAGATTGTGATCTTAATTTGAATTTGCATAAGCTGTATATTTCAGCATCAAATCGAGGGCTCGAGTGAATTAACAATCAGGAGTAGTATACGCTGTCCATAAATGTCCACGTATGTTTGTGGAGGTTATGGTTATAAATTTGAAAGGAAATATATAAATCGGTAGAGTTTATCCTTATTTTTTACCATTCCTTGTTCTTTCATGTAGAAATGGCCAATTCCTCGCGACAAGAGCACTTCCGTTAGCACCTTCAAAGTACATTTTACGTACATACCATGCAATCATATAAAAATTCTGATTTGTACATGTACTATTTCTACAAATTTGGTTTCACTCTGAGTTCAGGTGAAAGTGGCAAGCGCTGCTTTTCAACTCAGTTCGGTACAGTCGTGCAAGTGGAAAAAAAAACTTTTCAATAGAAAAGGAGAAGTGAACAGACAGAACCACAGAACGATGCATTCTTATTTTAGGGGAAATTAAATTCGGAGTCTACAATATAAGATAGCACATTTGTGTAGGTAGATCTGAGGTAAGCTGGAGAACTCCAGTTCGGTTGCCATAATGAGAAAACGCTTTTACAGGTAATAGTTGGGAGTGTGTATTTACACGAAAAAGTTCTTGAAGAAACTCCTTTCTCCTCGAGAAAGAACTACCTTAATGGTATCGGGAGAATTCAGGTATATGTGTTCCATAAAGCACAACGACTGGAATGCACATACAAGATTTTACAAAAGGTTCCGCCTTGCAATGTGCAAGCTTCCTTGCTGCCTGTTTTCTACCAGTATGCCCAATGCTCTCAATAACAATATACACTTTTCCCTCGTTTTTGGTAAAACTATCTGTTTCCGTTTGGAAGGCACCCATCATCATCATCATCATCATCACGCATATATTTCAATCCATGCAGCATTCTGTATGATCACATTATGTGTTTTGCAAGCACACTCGATAGAGCTATCCAACAAAATACCCTTCCCCAGCTTACATAAAAGTACAAAGTAAAGAAACCGGGCGAATAATGTGATGCAATTTGGTTATGATAGTGTGGTATTTTCCTTCTTTTGGATTGTTCACAGCAATGATACCAAGTGAAATATACTTTCCCTTTACCACTCCATCTTTCTTTGATTCCCTTATCATCTTAATAATATGCTTTTTCCTTCGGCCGTCCATACAGAGTTACGCAAACAGATATATTTTTAAAACCCACCATCGTTTTCTGCTCTGAGTTTTTTGGTGCTCCACCATTTTTTCTAAATTTGGATATCCCATTTCACACAAAAGGCGGAGAGGGAAAAAAGAGAAAGAAACAAAAAAAATTGTGCAAGTTTACATATGTGAAAACGGGGAAAAGATGAGGATGACGAGCGAAAAATAATATGATGACAGAGAATGAGTGGGTGAAAGCAAAACAAGGCAAGAAAAGGATGTGCATCATAGAAAAAGATGAATATTATTATTACCATTCAGAAAATGAATTCTGCGATATAATGCAGGCAGATATAATGCATCAACTGTGCTTTTTCCCTTACTATGTGTTTTTTGGCTGTACTTGGTTTTAAGTGCACAAATTATGGCGTGTGCCTATATATATAGGTACACATTTTATAAGCTCAGCACACAAGTGGGAAACAATGGTACAAGGGAAACGTTGGCGTAACGGAGAATACTTCAGTTACAGGATCGCATCACAGCTATTGAAACGAGTTGGAAAAGTGTAAAAAAGAGAGAAGACAGAAGTAAAATAAAGATGAGGATGACGAGCGAAAAATAATATGATGACAGAGAATGAGTGGGTGAAAGCAAAACAAGGCAAGAAAAGGATGTACATCGTGGAAAAAGATGAATATTATTATTACCATTCAGAAAATGAATTCTGCGATATAATTCAGGCAGATATAATGCATCAACTGTGCTTTTTCCCTTACTACGTGTTTTTGGCTGTACTTGGTTTTAAGTGCACAAATTATGGCGTGTGCCTATATACATAGTAACACATTTTATAAGCTCAGCACACAAGTGGAAAACAATGGTACAAGGGAAACGTTGGCGTAACGGAGAATACTTCAGTTACAGGATCGCATCACAGCTATTGAAACGAGTTGGAAAAGTGTAAAAAAAGAGAGAAGACAGAAGTAAAAAGGGGAAATACAGGCCTTTTAAACAACGTCCTTTTGTTGTTATCAACATCACATCGTAATCATTGCCTTCCCAAGCTGTGCACATATGTATGTATTCTTGCCTTTTTTCCTTCATTTTACCACTCAGCACTACGAACATGCATGCATTTACTTGAACTATGTTGCAATCCTTTTCCCTCTTTTCTGGTTTCCCTACTCAGCTCATTTCATTTTTTGTGCCTGGATCGCGTATAGCATGGTACATCACACAGTAAAACAGAAAATTTGAGTCAAATGGGTAAAATCTGCTGCTTGCTTTCCTGCCTGACGAAAGTCTTTTAAAGTAATCAGTTGGCGCAACTTTATTGTTATAATTTCATCAGAAGTTGTCATCTCGCTTTCCTTAAACCAAACGCACATAACATCGCTCCTGACATATTACAAAACAGATGGCGATGAAAACATATCACCTCACTCCACGCAGCGGATGAATAGCAACTAAATGAATAAATAAAGCTACATAATATTTGACATTCATTATATTAGCGCATTCATCATTGATTCCTATGTGACGAAGCTTACAAGTGTAGACAGAACATAATTATACAGGAGTCACTCAACTTTCCTCCTTTTGTTTGCAACATACGTACATGGCGGCACAGACTTGGATGGAGCTTACAGCTATTCGTCAGTATGATGAAATCAGCATAGATGTGCTTAAGGCAAGTCGACGCGATCTAGTATTAACAAGAGTTCATGCAAAACCACAAGAAAAAACTCCGAGACAGGTCTGTAATTGTAGTGGGACCGTGTGTGGCCTCTATGCACCGAAACATTCCCACTCTCTTTCTCTCTCTCTTGTGTTTGTTCTCAATGATTTTTAATGAGTGACACTTCTATAATTACAACGCAGGAGTGGCAATCCGGGCGAAAACTACCTTGTTATCAAGCAACCGTTAGACGACCGACATTTCTGATACAGAAAGTAAAAAAATGAACTGATATATAAAGAGGATAATCATGGAAGACTCCAATCCACCGCCCTTCCTTATTGGTTGGCTTTCTCCTTCTCTTTGGTACACACACACACACACACACACACACACACAATTTTATGCCTTATGCCTTTTGATGAGTGTGAGTGAGTGTAAAGACCAGAGCGAAATGGTTAAGACGCTGTGCTCAGGCAAGACAGACGGAGTGAAAGGGGACATGTAAAATTTGCTACCCAAATTTTCCCTTCCTTGCTTCGCGTGATATTCACTTCTCATGTACAACTCGTTATAGGTAGTTGAACTTGTCTCATTTGTCTACTGTGGTGTAAGGAGAAAGATGTTATTCATCTAGTGAACGCGCTGGCAGAACGTGATTCCAGCACGGGGAAAAATGTTTGCCACCTGGTTGTCCGGGCCACCGAGCTCCTATACGACTGTGAAAATAAGCACATCGATGAAAGTCAATAGAACCAGCCGCAAGAGTCGACTGATTTGGTTGGGTTCGTGGGAGAGGGTGATAGAGAGAAAAAAGGTACAACACATCAAATCAACGGTGCTGCTCCTTCGTTTTTCGATATGGAGTAATCCCAGTGTTAAAGCGTGTGTACATTGCGCAAAGTCCGAGCCCCTGGAAAAAGCGTATAGTAGCAACAACAACAGGAAAAAGCTGGGAAAAGTGGTAGCTGCAGCTCTATAAGCAATCTTCAATCCACAATCCAAACACAGCAACTTTTTTTACACTTTAGTCAAACTACAAACAAAAAAAACGGTAAGAAGGTTTCTTTCCCGCTTGAGTATGGTAGTAAAAACTTTTAGTTTTTACTCACCGAACGCACCAGATTACTTTTTATATGTTTCCCCTTTCTCGTATATATTGGGCAATGATGAGAAAAACGGTAGCGAGTTATGCATGGGTATGCGTGTTTTATACGGTGTATGTACACGTAATATTATTATTACCGTTGTAAAGAAAATCATGGAACCAATTTTATACGACTTTTTTACAACAATGAATCCCATTTGCAGAAGTATACTGCCGGGTGAATATGCAATGTTTTTGGTGTTATACGCATTGTACAAGCATGTAGTAAAACGGTTACATGAGGAGAGAATGTAAGATTGAAGATCAATAAATACTTCTCTCGAAAAAAAGGTTCCTACACTCTTCATATTTTTATGATCGAAGAAGCTTGCCCGTTACTTTCGAATTCAATGTATACTTATATATACATATATACCTACTCTTTAATAGGTTATATACTAGGAAAGCAAGATATATATGCTGGTAATATTCGTTTCCGATGCTCTATTATCTCTTTGGATTCAAGTTAGCGATATTTGGCAAACTTGGAGGAGGAAAGGAAACAGAGGCCTTCTCCAACCACTTCAATTTAATACCTAATTTTTTGTTTGTTAAAACAGTAATATTGGTTCGCCTGTTTAAGAAAATGAAATAATGGGACTGCAATTTGTAGTGACAATAATACATGCCTAGCAGTTCTCATGAGCTTACTCCATTCAATTCTTACTACTGCAACTCATTTATTATTTACACACTCGGAACTCAAGAGCGTGTAAAAATATATAATGTAATGGTTTTCTACTCCCCTGCTTTGATTCTTGGAAGGAATTACGATCATGTATAAATGTGCGAGAGGAGACCGATATCTATGAGAACAGTGTGAGTACGTAAGTTAAAATTTGTAGCAGAGAGAAATTATGGATCAGAGCAAGAGCATTTCCCCCTTCTTAATATTTTTCATGAGGAAAAGGAGAAGGAAGTAGAAAGACTCTTCACAATTTTTGACAATATATTCATAGAGAGTTTCATTCCCCACCAATTCTTCATATTTTTATGATCGAAGAAGCTTGCCCGTTACTTTCGAATTCAATGTATACTTACGTATATGTATAGATACTCTTTAATAGGTTATACTGGGAAAGCAAGATATATATGCTGGTAATGGTCCGATTCTCTATTATCTCTTTGGATTCAAGTTCCTTAGTTAGCGATTTTTAGCAAACTTGGAGGAGGAAAGGAAACAGAGGCCTTCTCCAACCACTTCAACTTAATACCTAATTTTTTGTTTGTTAAAACAGGAATATTGGTTCGCCTGTTTAAGAAAATGAAATAATGGGACTGCAATTTGTAGTGACAATAATACATGCCAAGCAGTTCTCATGAGCTTACTTCATTCAATTCTTACTACTGCAACTCATTTATTATTTACACACTCGGAACTCAAGAGCGTGTACAAATATATAATGTAATGGTTTTCTACTCCCCTGCTTTGATTCTTGGAAGGAATTACGATCATGTATAAATGTGGGAGAGGAGACCGATATGAGAACAGTCTGAGTACGTAAGTTAAAATTTGTAGCAGAGAGAAATTATGGATCAGAGCAAGAGCATTTTCCCCTTCTTAATATTTTTCATGAGGAAAAGGAGAAGGAAGTAGAAAGACTCTTCACAATTTTTGACAATATATTCATAGAGAGTTTCATTCCCCACCAATCTTATCGTGTTCAATCAGCATCGTAGTCATCACATTCCTAATACAATGCCTGTTAGGACTGTGATGATTGAAGAGTCCTCTCAAGAAATGAAAATGAAAGGGTAAATGTTGGAAATATGCTTATTCATATCCTGCATGTCATATACTTATTCACCTCGCTCATAGTGCATACTTACCGCAAAACTGTCCAAACTTTAGGCTGCATCATAGCCATATAATTTACATTTTCCTGCACAGAAGAATAAAAATCAATGTTCAACTTTTGTTTAAGTTCCTTTCCCAGGGTTCTTCTTGTTCACTGAGTCGAGTGGAGAAATGCTGAACAATAGCTTTTAAGAAAGTATTACAATGGAATGGGCTCTCTTTATGTTTTTTTTCTCGTCGAAGTGAATTGGGTACGTGGCACTCTGATGGCAAGTTTTCTAACCCTCCAACCCAACCCTTTTTTTCAGATAGTCTTGTGCATAATTAACGCGGATGAAAATTGAAGAAAGAATTATGTTTCGGGTAAGTAAAAGGAAGAGCTTTCATGGAGGCTTGGGACATAAACTCTGAGGGGCAAAGAAATCAATGCTTTTCCAGGAAAAGGAACCTAAATTATCGGATATGAAGACACTATTGACCAGCGACATGGGAGAAAGCTTTTCCTATAATTGACTATGTTTTATTGCATATAATCAACATTAATAACGATAATTATACGGAAAATGGATGTACGCAGCCCATCATCTGATTGGAAATGGTGAAAGGAAAGGTAAAAGTTACCATCATAATGATGAATAATGAAATATAACAACGGAAAGGACAAGGAGGAAAAAATAACACGCGGATATGATTACTGTTTCAGGGGAAAGGAGAAATCAAATTTATCGTTAGCAAACATTATTACAGGTGGCTTCGTTGGAGGAGTTTGCTTAAAGCCCAAGCAGTGTACCATATAGATAGTTGGAATGAGTAAGGAATGAACTGTGCTGCCACCACGGAGAATAATAATAATAATAAGCGGCTAGAATGTTGCTAACTAAATGAAGCCACATAGACTTCTAAGCTAATGGGAAAAGGGGAAAAAACTATGGGCAGCGCAGTTGGAAGCGGAAAGGGTAGAGATTAAAGAAGAGAAGGATAATTGAGAAAAGAAAGAAGACATGAGCAAAAAGGCGAGTCGACTTTGTTCCTGTAAATGAATCCTACTTGCTAGTCAAGGATGCTAAATATGGGGACATTTATATGGCGGAGAAACATGACATCATCTATGTTAATGGTTGTTTGTAAAGGACCTTACAGTCTGGTTTCCTTCTCTCTTATTTACTTGTTGGTCTTTCTTTTTATTAGCAGACATTTTATTCTTCCTTGCTGGCCAGCGTAAGTGGCACAACTACTCGACCAAGCTCATTACCGACTGCTTCTTTTGGCTGGCGCTGCTCCACAGGCAGCAAAACAATATGGAACATGATTGGTGAATATGTGTGTTGCTTTTCTTCTGCAATTGCTTTTTCTTTACCATTTACGAGCACACACTTGAGAACAATGGAATCCAATGTGCAGCCAGAAATTATTTTACGCTAGTGATGATGGTGAAGCCACTATGTGGTTTCGAATCCCTTGTGATACAATTTCAAGTGTACATACTGAGACCGAGAAGTGAAATAGCGCTTGAGGAGGAAAGTAAGTGCCTACGCACTTCGACGTTCCCATTAAAAAATTTCGATTGGCATTCTATTATGGGGGAAAAGGGAGAAGATGGTTGTCACAATAATGACACCGCTAATGGGAAGGAAACATCGCTTTATAACGACGATTTACTGAGTAGTAGTACATAGTAGATGACGCACTTTTTACCCCGGGAAAGTGATCCTTTTTTATGTTGTTGGATGTTCTATAGTATACCTTCTGTATACCACTTGCATTTTCAGCCATTTTATTGATGTGAAGGCAATACATCAAGTGTTTCTGAGGTGGCACCACCACCCATTCATTCCTACCAGTTCCTAATGCATCAACTTTTAAGAAAGTAAAAAAATATTCACTTCTTGGATTTGGAGAAAACCAACAAGCACTTCATGATTATCTGGTTGTGTGGGGCTTTGTATTCGAGAAAACGCGTTGCTGTATAGTAATACCTCCACCAATAATCTTTCTTGTTTGACTAAACGCATTTAATGCGCCTATTTTCCCCTGTATAAAGGCCTTTGATTAGATGGACTACGCAACAAGAAATAGGAAATTCAATTCAGTTCTTGCCACGCAAGGAGTGGGAGAAGTGCCTTTATATGCTATTCTTGCTCAGCTCTCGAAAGGCTGGTTGGATGCGGATGGAGATGGAGATGGTGAGCGAGCCGAAAGAAAGTGATCGAAAAAGCACAATGGATGTGAAGAAAGGAGAAGATGGATTTTTTCCTTAGTATCGATCCAATTACTGAGCTTATAGTTCCTTAACATCCCTGTCACTCAAGCTCAGCTTCCTATAAAAGTTATCTCAACATCCCTCCAGATTGGTTCCTTTCCTCACACACAAACAATATGTCAGATTCGGAGAAAATATAGATGAATTTGTACATCGTCAGCTATCTTAAGAAGTATTTAGGGACATTTATTAATATGCATAATATATTAGTTTACGTGTGTGCTTACAAAGAATGCAGGCACACTTTTGTGATTAGTCTGTTTCAAACGGAAATTCTCGCAGGTTAGATATAAACTACAAGAGAATATTTGCTACATACATACATGCGCTCTCAGGAATCGCAAAAGAAGATGCTTTGAATGGCCTTCCTTTCCGAGATATTATTTTTAGTTGCTTCAAATCCGGTATTGTGAGTGATTATGCATCTCTATTGTACGCTTATGAAAGAGTTGTACGGTTGGATTAGATGACTTAATCAAATTCATTTTCAATATACATCATCTCTACAGAATTATCCAAATTGTGTTTGCCCAGACTAAAATGGATTTGGCGGATGGTTCGAGATTCATTTGGTTATTAGCATTATAGCCATTATAGATGTGACGGGTGCTGATATTATTGCATAATTCCGGGATGGAAGGAGATTCCTCCGCACACAAATGATGACTGGAAGGCTGTCAAGACTTTCATGTTTACAACTCAGGCGCATTACCTTCTTTTCCGTTTACAAAAGCATTACATTCGATTTAAAGGTTTCATGTAGACTCGACAGATATGGTATTCGCGGTGTGTGTGCAGAGAAAGCGATATAGACAATTATAACTAAAAGAATTGAAAGGATGAGAGAGAAAGAGAGGAGAGCGAAGGGAAAGCAGTAAAAAAGATCGGCGTATGTTACTTTCAACATGCCTATACTGTACACACATAAACATTTCCCACTGGTAGCAACTACCGTACCGTTTCCCTAATGGAATAGTCATGTTTCGTCGTCTCCAGTTTCAGAGGATTCTCTCTTTTCCTCTCAATTGTGCACTTTTATTACAAGCGAAAAAAGCCGTGTGTGTGTGTGTTTGTGCTCCTCTCCTCAACAGCATAAAACCAAATAAGACAAAGTTTGTGGGATGTGTGTCGCCGTATCTCATGTGTTTTTTTTGTATGTGCCCAGCCAGTAATTGAGAAAAGTAAAGCAAAACTGAGCTATAATGAAATGAGATAGTCTCCAGAGCAGTATATATGGATCGAGTAGCATCGATAAAAATTCACAGACAACTGCTCCCTCCAAAAAAAGACAATACTTATTATGATTGTCTTGTTTCCTCTCCGTATAGATCTTAATAGTTCATGTGTCTCCAACTATATATAAAATTTATGTTGCGTTTTCTCATGTAAGTACTTATATTATTGGAATATAAAACCAGATAGACTTACAAAGTTGGAGGCAGCACAAGGAAGCAGAGAATTGAGATGTTGTTGAGAAGCAGCAAGAGAATTGTTGTAATCTAGTGTGCAAAAGGTAGAATAGACTGCAAAGAGGAAGAAAACGAGGAAAGTATAGAAGTCGTGCAGAAGTGGCGGTAGCACACGGCTGCTGCTCAAAAGGGGGCATCGTACACAGACCAACAGCAACAGCATCCATCCATCCTCATCTCATCGAATCCAGCAGTGAAAAATAGGTAGCCTAGTTCACAGGAAAGAAATATTACAGTGTTGCAGACCATTGTACCAAAAGTACTCCCTCTACGCATTGATAAAAATGAAGAGACAATAAGAAAGTAAAAAGAATCTATCGTGAGGGCATCATCGTATAGACATCATCATCATATAGGTTTGTAAAGAACATGAGCTAAGCAGGATTAACAGTAGCTGTGTTCTGCTTGAGCATGTGTGTGAAATGTGAATGCGTGTACCAATTGGACAAGGAACTTCTTAAAGTAAAGTGGTAAGAAAATTGGAAGAGAGAGAGAGAGAAAGTAGTAATAGTTGTCATAAAGTTAGCAAGTGGTTGTTTCTTTCCAGGCTATATTCATCGATATCTATCCACTTTCTTCTCCGTATGCTTCGGTTTTCCCAAACTTTGGCGTAACTCTAGGTTTTGGTGAGAGTGAGTGAGTTGTGGTTAGCATCCCCTCAACTGCGATCTTCCTGCATATGTATTCTTGTGCTGAGGAGCCTCCCCAACGTAGTCGAGATAGAAAAGCCAAGGCTGAAAGAGTGCTCCGCATCCAAATACATTATACATACATCATAATCTTGGAGAAGATCGTCGCCGACGATGTCAGTGCGTCGATCTTTTTTCATTAAGTCGCATTATATTATTTGCTCGTGAGGCTGCCTTCCCTTTTCGTACATCCATGCTGCTGATGATCATATTTCTTATCTCTGACAAAAAATAATCTCGTTATATTTTGGGAAAAGCCAGTGTGCAAAAGGCTCCATTTTCTCGATATTCTTCGAATGCTCCTTTTTCTTAGCCTTTCCTTTGGTAATCGGCAGATACACACACGGGAGACTCTGCTCATTCGTCTCAAGTAGCCGGCATTACATTGTCCCCCGTCAAAAAATTTTCTAACTTCTTCACTTTCATTCTATTAGTTGTAATCTTCCAGCTACTTGACTTGCACAGAAGTGAGAAGTGTGTGGTATGCATCCTCAAGTTACTGGGGACAGGCATAACAAAGCGACAAACGTGATGATGATGATTGTGTGGTGTCATTCCCAGCCAGCCGCAGAATTTCGGTGGTTCCTCTCTTCCAGTTTCAGGAGGCGAAATTGGCACAATTCTACCTTCCCAACTCTCCAGGCCTGAGAATTGATGTATACATTCTGGAAAACGAGAAAGAAGGAACAAATTAATGAATTTAGTAGTTTATTTAATGAACGACAATAAAAGACTATAGGAAGCAAACAACGCCAGTCAGTCAGGCAGGCATACATATACTAGTGTCAAGAAATGAGGACAAATAAGAGGAAAACCAGAACAACGATGAGTAAAAATGTATATGGAGACATATAACCATTATTTCCAAACTATTGAATATAATCACTCTGCCTACTATTATGTATTATAATACGACGAGATAGCTACATTTGTTTCCCGTGTTTACTAGAGAGAGAGAGAGAGAGAGAGAGAGAAAGAGATGCTTGTACGTGTGGCCGTGCAATTTTAGTTCTGCTGTTGTTTTATGACTGCTGACTGATTTAGGTATGTGTGCAGGTCTCATTAACTTGTCATGTTATTTTGTGTACGGATATCTATGAAAAACATATGGTACTTGAGTGTTGCTGCCTTTCATTATTCCACTCACACAACACCATTCTTACCACCTCTGTTTTACCATAAGTTTACAAAAAAAATGATTACAAGAACCGATGTAGAGAAGCCAGAAAAGAAAATGCGCATATACGGGCGAGCAAACAAAAGAAAGCAAATGGAAGAAGAAAAATAACCTGTGGAAATAAAAATACTGATGTCAAAGTGTTGACAAGTAGACAGCATTATGAGTCAGAATGACAACGCGTGCTGTGTTTTTTATACATGGCTTATACTCTTATTATTTTTAAGGAGTATGTATCACCATTACGCTTGTATATAAGGTTGTTGTGCTGCAGGAGGAGTAGCTTGGAGCAACTATTATAGCAAATTCATAACTCGTCTTCAGAACCCATGTTATATTTGTGAGTGCATGTGCGTGCGAGTTGAATGTGGTGAAAAATTAGCGGAGTCATTAAATATTGAAAAGCAGGCGGTTGCAAGCAAGACTGTACAATTGCTCCCTCTTTTTCTCTAGTACATTCACTCATCAACTTAACCAAGACATACGCCCACAATAACACGGTACATATGTGCAATAAGTAAGCGAATTGAAAAACGACGAGTCAGAAGAAATATACCCTAACATAATATGTAGCTCCCTTGAACATGGCATTTTTTGAAGCAGGAAATGTATGAAGGAGGAACGCGTCTCTTCTATCTGACATGGTGTACACGGCAGCATAAATTGCTGGTTTCGGCTTGTGCTCTTTTTCTACCATGTGATAAGAACGAGCGAGAGAACAAAAGAGTGGACAGGTGAAACGATAGATTTGGGAGTTATTACGAACTGCTCCTGTGTACTTATTTTGTCCTCTCCACAATTTTACAGATTCGACAACTATGCATGTTTGCAATGCTGAAAAAGTGTACCATCCCGAATCTTAGATTATCCAACCATACGTAGACATTCTTATTTTTGTATTATCTCCACCAGCATAAAGCTACCTGCTGTTTCATTCTCTCTTTCTTGCTTTTTTTCCCGGAGTACAAAAACACTATTGCAACAAGGGACATGCTTTATTCCTGTTGCCAGAGATATTTGTGTGTGAGCGTTCACCCAGTACACGTAAAGTGCAGAGGATTTATCTCCGGAGCATTTTTTGTAAATATTAACAACACATGTCAAATACATATCAAAATCAAGTGCCTTTATGACTCTGCTGACTCATCCTTGCCTACTTATTTGCACAACAGTCATGCTTCTCAAATAAAATGTGAACTTGTGAGTCCATCAACACATTCCAATTTTTTGCAATGCTCGCGGAAGGAAGGATAAAGAAAAACTCTTTGAAATAAATGATTGATGACGATGTTGACACAAGGCGAGATGCTTGCTCCATTTTGTCAGTTTTGGGATACGCTAGCCCCATTGTTTTTGCACCTCATTTTTTTTACAAAATTATAGTGTGAAAAGCTTTCGTAACAATTTTTACAGGGCACATGAGTAAAACCTAGGGAAAAATTTGGGAAGCAAATAGCTTTTTTTGTGTCGAATAAAACTTTTAATAACGAGACAGAGTAGTAGCCGCTCCACATGTATGCGTTGACATATATGTAAGTGAGAAGACCAATTTAATGAAATGTAATGCAAGTAATTCGGAGAGTGAAAAAGTGCTAAAAGCAGAGGGAAAAGTTTTATTCACGCTTCAATCCTTTCCACCAACTAAAAACACACTCATTTACTCACTTAGCTTATTACTCCCGTGAGCTGCTGCTGTATACCATTAAAAAAGTTGGCTCACTGTTGTGCTGTTGTTGTTGATGATGATGATTGTCAGCAAGTAGCAGGAATTGGAGTGAATGAGTTAGTGAAGTGAGCAGAACAGAGAGTGCAAACAGGTTTGTATTCTTTGCTGCTCCCCTTCTTTATTTTTCTTTTAATATTATTATTACTATTATTTATATTGTAATTCTGTTGATTTTGCCAAAGATAGCAGCTACCACAAAAAGTGCCTTGTCTCAACCTCTCGCAAAAGTGAGTGTAAGCAAGTCCAGCCTGGTTCAGAGAGAGAAATAATGTGGAGGCGAGTATGCATGCCTATGTGGTTCCTGTAGGGTAATTTATAAAGAAATATATACATATTAAATATATATATATATATTTATTTGAAGGCAATTTCTCAAAATTAAAGCTTGTTGATTTGATGATAATTGATAACATGTATGACTGGTTGTAAATTGTGGAGTTTCTTTGAGCATGAGCCTCAGCCTCATCAACCACGGCTACCAAGGAGTCGTGTGTGCTCAGAGTTGTGGAAAATTTGCATGTTATCACGTTGAATGAGATAATTCGTGTAAGTGTATTTTATTATAAGTTGTCTAACTAAAATGCTACATCCTTCTCTCGCTCCCTCTCTCCTTATCATATTAAGCACAATTAGCCATGAAATTAATGAGAATGTACAGCTGTGTGGTAACTACTCGCTTGGGGTGGTGCTCTAGAGCCACCATCTGGATTGCTACCTACGTAAGTACAAGTCTGCTAAAATTGTAATTTATGATAGGATCTTTTAGATAGCTTAAACGTGTGAAGCTAAGCATTCCGGAGGAGATCTCGTCGTTCAGTTCAACCTGTAACAACAACGTATGTACATACATACAATAATAATATATGATCACTTTGCAGGGATGCGTTACCCTATATGAAAATGAAACAGGAACCTTGTAATATTTAAAAGTAATCTAAAGCTCCGCGGCTTTCTTGACTTGGAGATTTTACACCTTCCAGTGTACAAATTTTGCTTTGACTGGGATGTTTTTTGTGAAGTGAATATTTTTATACAGGTCGGTTCAGCACTTTGCCAAATTGCGTTATGACAGAATAACATGTAATTAACTTTCAAGCACTTAAAAACTAATGACAACTTGAACTATTTTGTAACATTTGCACTTGCTTGCTTTCCCATGAAACTGACAGAATGTAGAGCAAAACGTTCTTCTATTTTCGAAACATCGCAAGATCCAGATTCATGACAAAATGCCATCATCCATCAAACTGTACTGACTGCCAACTTGAATTACATACTCCCATCCTGAACGTTTGCTCTGCGTCATGTATACAATGGCAGCGTTTTATGTATAATCGTCATCTCCAAACAAAACAGTGCATTGAGCGTTATTGAGTTATTATAACAGTACGAGAAAGTCAGAAGTGTGAATAAAAAAGATGCTGGTATTATTCTCTTGTAAAAAATTTGGCGGTGGTGCACGAATCCTTCATCTTTAAACTTTTTTCCAGAACTGGATCAATGAAGGAAATAGTTGAGCATTGAAAGCAACCCAAGCACAAAATTATTAAACATGTGTGTCTAAACGTTGATGGGAGTACTTTCTGACTGAGAATCTTTTCATGACGGAAAGAAATTATGTTTTACTGCGGAAATGCACTATTCTTGGAAGAGGGCAGGGATGATGGCGGCAGTGAAGAGTGAAACGAAGCAAAGTAAGTGCAGGAGTTTTTTTTTAAAGAATTCATATTTTATGGAGTGAACACCTCCAAAAAAGAAGTGGGAGTAGCCGTGCTTCGCAAAATACCGCAACTTAGTGGAGAGAGAAAAAAATATACATCCTCGAAAATTTCTGATTTTAATAGCCACACTGAGTCATATTTCCACAAGTAATTTACATCACATAAACATAGTTTTTACCTACCAAAACCATGTACAAACAACAGATGTGCATGTTAAATACATCCGCAAAAAAATGAAACAGAAGCACCTTTTCGTTGTATTTATAGCGTGCACTTTTTCGACTTTGACTTTTATAGTAATACACCACACTCATATTTTACATTTTTACGTGGAAAAACGAAACTGAAAAAATTGCTGCATGAGAGAACCTCTTCACTCTCCTGTCTATACGACGACGACGACGTTGTTCGTCTGTAATCTGTTTATATCACCCTGAACTCCGAGAACATTTACACAATATTTGTGCATTACTACATCGTTATCACCATCGCCTACATTCATACTTCCATGAATTTACACTTTCATGTACTTCTCCCAACATGCATGTCTGAAGAAGCCCGAGAAAAACGGAGACCATTTGTCAAAACGAGTGGAAATCTAAAAGTAGAAATTTAAAATATCTGGTTTTGCATTCACATACAGATGATCTGTGGGAAGCTGCATACAAACAACATGCTTTGCAATGTGTGTGTGTTACAATGCCACGTCAAGAAGATAATTTTAAATGGAGGCTACATGCATGAAATAATTCATGGTCGACTTTTTTCTTCAAAATTCATAAAAAAAACCACGCTTGGATTGAAAACGCAACATAAATTTCCTAATGGTCGTGTCTGGAACTAAACCTCTTGAACTGATCGTGATGCGGGCACAGTGTTAAAAAAATAAGCACCGCATGAAAGTATACATCCACTGACATTTTTCGAGTATTGCCTAAGACAGACCAATGGAGTGAATATTTTTCAGAAAAGGAAACAAAATTGATGTAGATGTAGTAAGTATTCAAATCCGTTATCATCACTTATCACTAGCCGCCTTTCCTCAATCTTACCTCTCCCACTTTCTTTGACGTGGAGAGTAAACATCTACGGAGAATAGGAAAACCTAACTGGAATAATAATAGTAATAAGAATAACACATGTCTTTATATGCCTCAAAGGCATGTTATATGTATTACAGGGATTCGGCTGTCAATAAGAAGATATGTATCTTACATATCTTAGCCTTTTGCTCGAGTATTATGCTTTACACGAGAAAAACCTCCGGCGTGTTAGCAATATTATGAGTACATTCTTTCGACTTGTGCAAGTGTCAAGAGGAAAGGGATGTGGTGCTTTTACCTGCTCCATAATAACCAACATTTTTTTGCCAGTTTATTACACCTCCTTCTGTAACCGAGATTTTCAGAGTTATAAAAAGAGACAAACTATAGTATTAGTTATTCTGTGTATGGGTAACATCTATTAACCGTATTGAGAGAAGAAGAATTTATATATCTGCTGAGCCCATTTAACAGCAATCTTTTGTGACACATTACACACATTTATGCAAGATTCTTTCATGTTGAAAGACAGGGAGAGAGAGAGAGAGGAAGCACGAGGAGCTGTGACAAACAGCACAATAACCCAGTGTGAATGTACCCTGTTACCATTCCGTTGTTGACGACCTTTTTCTAATATAAAAAAAATTTTTCGTAAAGAGTTGTAAAGTTCCCTCCACCTCTGCGGAATATTACTTATCTGCAAGGAAGAGAAATTCTTTTACGTTATTACGATCATTGTCTCGTCGGGTCGAGTGTGTGAGGAAAATGTCTCATGAGTAGATATAATAGCCTGCTGCAATGAACTGTTAAATGCTCTCTATTTTCACTATTATTGCTCCCTGTGTGTGCGTGGGTTCAACCATTTCGCGCACACAACAAGATAAATAGTGTGTGAGAAGCCGAAGCAAAACAGAAATAAGTTTTATTATTATGCTTCAGTTTAAGTGTCGTCAGTGACGCTGTCAAGCTATATTAAACAAGTGAGTAAAGAATGTTGCAAAAGGGAATTTTTTCCTTTATTTCCTGGCAGATGTGCTTTAACACCTGCGTGTTTTAATTGCTCCCGAAATGAGGATAAAAACCGAGGAAGGGATAAAAAGAAAGGGAGGGAAAGGTTCAGATATATTCATATTCCTCTTTTGATATACACATATATATGTAAGCTAGTATGACTTAATATTTTCCTTCTTTTAAGGATGAGGGTGCGGCGTCTTTCTCCTTTTCTTCCTTTACCTAATGATATTCCAGTCAACCATTCATCCGTCTCACCAACCATCCATCTTTTTTCGCTTTCCAAGAATTATCCATATATGTAAATGGAAATTTTTGTATGAAAGCAGTATTTTCTCAGAATGACTATAGAGGTAGCTACACATCACTCATACTCTATGATGCACGTTATGATACGACTGACTAAACCCTGGTTTTCACGCGGCCATTATGGAAAGCCCAGAAGGAATATATGGAAGCACGTGTGTATTGAGAACACAAAGACAAACCAAGGAGCAAGCACCCGTTCATCCATATAATCACGTAACTTCGTTTTTTTCTGAACCTTTTTTTCCTGTGGAACATCATCACCGGCATCACCACTCCTTTTTTACAGTCAATACCATTACCCCCACACACGGTAATGTAAAGCAGAGCTTTGTATTCGGTGTACTGTGTACTCTCTGGCTTTTACGATAATGCCATAGTCGTCTAATGTTTTCAGAGAAAAAGATGAGTAAACCAAACAGTGATCAACATAAAGAGAGAGAGAGAAGAGTGAAGGCGCTTATTCTTTGATATAAAAGTTCACTACTTTTAACGTATTTAGTTGACTAAGTGAAAGAAAAAAGGCGGAGAGGTTTTGCTTCGGTGCTTCTCAAGTCACATGTGTAGATTGGGATAGAACGTGAAGCAGGAGTTTTTTTTGGGTACGAGACTATTATTATTACCATTAATAAGTAAGGGCAGAATCGAGTGTGTTTTAGAGATCCACATGTAAGCTAACCAGAAAGGCAGGCAGACATTGAGTAAATGTAAGTGGATAAATAATAATGATAGTGGATTGATGATGATAGCCGCTTGCAATCTAGACAGAACTAAAGCATCCGCGAAAATAACAAGTAAAAAGCATGCAATTCAACATTTGAGCTTTGGTTTAGTTTTCCTCTTGGCATGTCAAGATAGAAGAAAGAGCAGAAGGAGATTCTTCCGAGGGAAATATCTCTCCTCGAGAATTACTCTTTGGCTAAATAAAGGAGGAATGGACTCCTTGCGTGCTGCAAGATAAGTCGAACAAAAAATAATGCTACATCACCAACCACCACAACCACTAACAACAACTTCACCAGACATATCCCTTTTTACCAGGATCCTAGTAGACACAAAACACCAACAACCAAAGTTTCTTATAATGCGATGGTGCTGTTGTAAAAACCAGGAAAAAATAACAGTAATGGTTTATATAAGCAGAGAGGCGAGAGGAGACGACAAGAAGTGCAGAAGAGCAAGTAGTATTAGAGGCACTTTGCTCACTTCTATTCTCCCTATGTATGTAGTACACCCTTAACTATGCTTCAATGATGATATTACGTACTTTTCAGTTTGCTTTCCTCAAAAATGTTATTTGTCTGAACGTACCTACGCCTGAGCCTTTTTTCTCTTTCTCTCTCGCGCTTTTTCCATCTCACGCTGCCATTTCTACCCTCTATCCAATTCTATTTCATAAGCAATTTCGGATAGAAAGCTTTCCAAAAGGTTTTCACCTCAACGACCACCTAGTTTCATCTTGAACTTCCTTATTTCTCGTGGCCAACAGCAGTATTCTTCTTCTCATCATCATCGTCATCATCATCAACCAGTTTTTGAGCACGTAAGTCCAACTTAAACACAAGGTATTATCACAGCAAAACGTGGGAGAAAACGCACTGGAACATCGGCAGCCTTTCCACTGTGAGCCTCTTCGTTATAACGTGAAAAGAATGTCGCCTTTTTAAGACGTTGGAATAGAATTTACCATATTACTATAAGAAAGTATTGCAGTATGTCTATATTCCCCGCTTGACGTAGCACATCAAAAAAATAAACCCATACTTGTCTACTGACTTTGCCGATCGTAACAACATGGCAACTGGATATACCTATTCGGTTACATGAAACATCCATCCAGTCACCTTTTACTTTTGAGATTTAGCGGACAGAAAGCAAGACCAGGCGACTTTTATTCTTCACTTGTTCTACCCTTGTCTGCCTTCTAATATACCTGAAGTTAACATTTTATATACTATGTACATTTTCACGCACACTATACACTCTGGAACCGCTATTTGTAATCAGGTCTTATGCACGTTTTGACCATATTCATTGTGAAAAAGTGAAAAAAAGGAAGATTCGAGTAATATGGGCCATACCACCATCATCACCAGAATACCACTCATAAAAACCGAGATATGTTTGTTAGATACCAGTGGTTATAGAAAGTATTTTTGCGGAGATAAACATAAAGTCCTTTCTGTGTAACAACCATGGTAGATTCGCAGTCAGAAATAGTCGTTTTACCTTTTAAGGCATATAAAAGGAGTTAGTCGCTCACAGGAAGTTATACTTACAGAAAACGTGTGCATACCTAATTGTCTTTAAAGAATAGTATCCTTCTTCGTCTTTTTCATCATATCATGAACATTATTTCTCCCTTTTGTATTCTCCGGGCAAGAAGGGCTTTATAATGTACATCCTTGTACAAAAAATTTTCACTATATTTTCACTGTGATATTTGTAGCAGATTGAAAGATGTATAAAACCACATTCGGTCGCCCTACGTATTACACTCTCACGATCAGAGTACTCGACAGATAAATAAAAAAATTTATGCTTTCCTCTCGTTCTCTCTCTCTCTCGCTCTCTTTTTCTCGTACTTTTTTCTTCCCAGCTCAGTCATCATGCGAGCTTGTGCCTTTTTTAAACCTTTCGCGTATCCGTATTATTGCATATCAGTGGTGGTAGTATGTAGCAGTGTTTTATATATGATGTGATACTATATTACACGGCAGCGCTTCCATCATGCCAGTGTATTAAAAGGAGAAAATGATAAAATGGACCACCAGCGGTCTTCACTTACTCTCCGTTGGATATAAAAAATCAGCTTGGAGAAAAAAGCTACTCACTCACGAGAATATACGCATCCTTTTTAATACGATGGAAGTGATGATAATAGATAGGAGCTGATAGTTATGCTCCCGTCAGTTCGGAGATGCTAAGGGAAATGAGCTGACCGACCGCGTAAAAAAAGGATGCTCTACTGTCAGAAACACACCAGTCTCTCCGATAAATCTGATAACTGCCGAGAAATTCCTCTGCTCATCCTTTCTCGTCATCCATTAGGCAAAAAGGAAGGGAGTAAAAGAGAAAGAGGACAAAGGATTTCCAATGAACTGACTTTTGACCTGAACATCAATCGTGATGTACACACGGAATGGCGGATGAGATGATGCCGAGATTACACGAATACACAAAACTACCCAGGAATAAAAAAAGACGGTAAAAGTTGGGAGGCAAAATGGTGACTTCCTTTTATGACAAGTTATCGCCCATTTCCATTGAATAAATTGAAAGCACATCAAATGCTTCTGCACAAAGCCCTAAAAACCTGGTAGCGAAAAAAAGAACATGATTTACAATAAGCAATTTACGGAATGCGGAAGCGACATTATCGTTAGTAATCCCAGCGAATTGTCTTTATATATTCCTTGGATGTATCGAGCTCCCAGATTATTAAGATTTTAATGAACGCCAGCCCACCCACTGGCGACATCCTACATCATCTTTTAGTTGGCCTTACAAACAACCACAATTAACGATATAGAATGGCCACGAAGTTCAATACAAACATCTATTGTCTTATCAAATAGGAGACACTTCTTACTTTTTGGCCGTTGTGCCTAAACTATATCAAAGAAAGTGGAAGCAAAACAGCACAAGAAAGAAGAGCCAGTTTCCTATATGACATTAAAGTGCTCTGTGTGTACTCAGAAGACGTGCCCGCACACCAATATCCATAACTTTTTTAAAAGGGAAAGGAGTGAAAGGATGATAAAAGGAGTCGACGAGTGGTGGCGTAGTTTTGGATGGTTCTTTCCTTTTTCAAGGGACTCGGTTTAGGACGAGTGAATAAGTGAAGGTTGAGTGTGTAAGCAGCATAAGACTTTAGTCGGAAGAGAAGGAGCAGCAGGAAAGATGACGACGACGAGGAGCATCGTGATGATGCGAGCAAGGTAGGTAGAGGAAACGGAGACTCCACAGGCTGCTGCATAAAAATGCTCTTCCTTGCTCGCTGCTGAGCTGCGCTACTCGATCCGAGCTAGTAAGCGCTGAAAGCACTACTACAATACATATCTTCCCCGAATTGTGTAATGGAGAAAAGGGAAACTGCCTCGATCAGTTCTACGAAAAGGAAAACTTGTTGGGAGTGTAGGAGTAGTGTCATAACATCGCCTCACACATACACAACATTCTACTTCAACTCTGATAAGAAAGTTTTCTAGCAAAAGAAGTGGAAGAAATGGGGAAGTTAAGAGAAGTAGTAAAGTACGATGATGTCTCGCCAACTTCGTACTAACATTTCTTTTCCCTTCGCAAAATCTCGCAGCACGAGAAAACGTAAACGAAACATCGCCGGACAAAAAAAAGACTCAACAACTGAAATAAACCTTTAGCTTGGCATACTCACTAGTTTCCCAAAGTTAAACTTACCACAGAGCAATTGAACATGATAATACATATCTTATATGATATAATATACAAGTAGGGAAATCTTGTCTGAAGAAACAAATATAACAATATATATTTAAATGCAAAAAAGTTTTGGGTGCGATATACTTTCATACATGTACAGCAGCAGGAAGAAATCTTCAACAAAAAATATTCATTTTCGTACTTGTCATGTGTGCAGCGGAATAGCCTTGTGCAAACCACGTCCCTTTCTCTGAACACTCTTCTCGCAACAGAGTCCCCATTTCTTTGTCTATTATTATGAGACAGGGGTGTTATTACTGCACAACGATGAGCAAAATGTGCGCACAGGAGAAAGAAAGAAAGAAGGGGATCCTTTTCACATTCAATTCGTGCACAAAAAACTTTTTTTTTAAATAACGTCTACCTATTTTTGATGAAGCCTTTTTAAAACCCGAGATAAAGAATGAAAGTAGGAAAAAGCAGGAATTTAAAAAGGGAAACTAAAAGCAGCTCAAAGTAGAAAAAAGATGAAATGGGAGGATGTTTCAACCACGTCATAAGCTTCTACATGGAATGCTATCTCATCTTCCATCCCACACTGATACCTCACTCATATCTCATCAAAATCATCTCTGTGTACATACATTTCACTTTTCTTTTCAGAAAAGAAGGTCGACCATAGCCAAGCTTTGAGCCAGGGAATAAACAAAAAAGCTCAAGATGTATGCAGAAAGCCTTGAATGTCGTTGTTCTAGTGTTTCTTCAAATGATGCTTCAGACAAAAAAAAAGTTATGTGGCCATGCTTGCTCCTCATAGTATTCTCCACCCAAAGCAGATGCTTCGTTCATTTTTTTTTGTTTACTCACTTTGTTGATGACTGGCTGGCAGAAACGTCGAACGGGTGAAGAGGGATTACCAGGCAATACAGCTCACTGATAAAAGGAAACTTTTGATCATCAACATAGTCGAGTACAACATGAATGTAAGCAGTGGAGTAAAAAAATTCTCATTTCAAAAGCATTTCCTTTTCAAATCTTCCCCGCGATAATCTTCCGAGATCTGAGCAATAATAATGTCCGTGAAATACGTGAACGTTCAGTCCATGCAATAATTTAGCATGGAGTGCTAAAATTTTCATTTAGTTATGATTTTATTGGCCCAAATCTTAACTTTTGAGAAACGTCAAGTCTTGCTTCGTGAACTTGGATATGATATGTATCACATCGTATTATTAATGTGTCTCAGAAATATTAGGGTGCACACATACATATATCCTTTTCAAACGAAAAAGTGTTTACCAAAAAGTTGAGCAAACTTTTTGCGGTTGCAAGTAACATTTTAATCTTAAAGCATAAATATTTATAACAAACAACTCTATCTTTTCCTCGCTTCACTGGACATGTGGAAGTGATTCTTTTTTTTTTCTACTTGCACTCGGGAAGTGGACGACAGACTCAACCAGTTCAACCAATAAAAAATGTAATTTTGTCTTATGTCCCGCACATGACACGTGCATTACATATGTCCTTGTTTAAAATGTTGACGTCTATGAAATATTATAGACGATGAATATTGTACTTTTCCAGCACTCAAAATATACCAATTTTTCCCTGGATGATCGACAAAAACATGAATGGCGGCTGTCTAAGGGAAAAGTTTAAACAATCATATTTTGGCGTATGATCGAAAGGAGGTGGATTGTGACTCTATCCCGGAATACATTGAAGAAACCCTTCACTCCAGTAAACTTATTGAGAGTGCCTAACATAATGTTGTATTAAAATGGAAAAAAGAGTGAGATCCTTCCTACCCACTTCCTCTGATTCCTTATGGTAAACATCGTGCCTATTTAGGCAGGAATGAATTGTTTATATGTATGACTATGTATTTATAGTGGTGGATATCATGCTTATCAAACAAAACATGCAACTTCTTCCTATTTTGCTTCAATTTTTCCTATTCACAAAAAGGAGAAAACTTATTGTAATGGAAAGTTGAAGTTTTTTATTCTGTCTGCCTTCGCAACACAGCAGAGTGATGCTGTGCTAACATTTTACATACACTGTCTATATCCAGACATTTCCCAATGGACTCCATAGGTTCAGAGGGGAAATCAATGGGAGGTAATACTCCATTCCTATATTATGGGAAATGCCATGCAACTAACAAATCGAATCAGAGTCAATCTGATTCACAGGAAGGAAAAAAGAAGAGCTAGGAAGAAAGAAGATAGAGAAGAAAAACCGCACTAAATCTTTCCATAGAATGTAATACGAAATACAGGGATGAGGCTTTGTAGTGTAACGCAGATGAATATAAAACAGAACTGGAGAGCTATGTACAGGAAATTTACGATGTACATAGATTACTTTACCACAATACCGTGAACGTTGGAAAGTAGTTAGGTTTATAATATGTAGTTGATAAGCAAAGAAAAAAACTGAATATTGAAGAGAGCATAGACGTGAGGGATACAAGAAAATCATATACTGTTTTTTTCTCTCTCTCTTGCTCTCTTAATATTATAATAAAACTGAAAGCTCTGAGCGCCTTCCTTGTCTCCATTTTAGAAGAAGGTGTTGGAAAAATAAAGTACTAAAGGAAACAGCATGCAGCATCACTTCTTTTTTTCGAAGTATGTAGGTAGAAGAGAACGGCAGAGCAACATTTTTCGGTGTACATAAAAGCAAGAAGAGAGAAAAAGCGAGAGGAAAAAGAATCCTTTCAGAAAAGGAAACACATAACTAACTTGCAGCGGCGAAGGAAAAAGTCGTCCTTTTGCTGTTGTTGTGATGAAGGTATAGTGGTGCCACTCAATATGGTCTGCAGTAAAAAGCTTGAGAGCTAAGCTGGAGATTCTCTCTGTTCACTTCTGTATACTGTATACACATATACATATTTTTTGGTGAGCCTCTGCGGCTCCGATTTTGCCATGCTTACATAGTGTTTTCCCGTTTTCGTTGGTCTGACGAAGTAGCTTTGTCGTACGTGCCTTGCTCGGCATCCCTTGCTTTCGCTCTCTCGCTCCGTGTGTGTGTGTGTGTTCAAGGGAGAGCAAAAATAGGAAGAAGCGAGTCAGTCAGTTATACAGAGTGAAGTCAGTCTCTTCTTTTTCGTCTGTTTCAGGTGAATTACTTTTTCATAGACATTTACAAATCGATAAGACGAATGCGTTCAACCATCACCATTAAAAAGCTTTAAAACCCCGTCTCCATTATTGTATCCTCTTGTGAAAGAGTCAAAGGAAGAGGTTGCACTTATCGTGTCTACTTAAATGTACGTATAATGAAGGAAGGAGAAAGTGAAAAGAGGAGGAATATACATAATCTGCACATTCATCATAATCTGATTGCATTTTCCTCAATATTATTTCACTTTCTCATGTTCGTACGTTTGCATATCACATATTAGGCTAGGTTACACAGCCCGCTTTCATTTATCGAATGTACGTGATGCGTGCTCTGTAGAGAAGGAGTGAGAAGGCAGTGAAAGTACTACGAGACTCCGTGCGGGAGAGAGAAAGAGTATTATATTTTATTGTGTGAGTCTCAAATATTATTACTTTCACAGATATGTGAAATAGCAGCACGTATACTGGAAGCAAGCTTCAGCGAAAGCGGACAAGATTGTAAAAAAGGAGAAAAAATGGAGTAAAGAAGGACGCATCTATTTGCTTATTTCGACTCTCTCCAGCAGCATCTGCTCTGCAACCTGATAGCTCTCATCTCATACCCTTCTCCTTCCCCTCTTGTGATTCTACAATGTGGCATTCTCCAATATATACAAAAAAGTTTAAGGACGTATATATTACGACTGTAACGTACTTTTCTGTGCTCCTGAGCTACAGGAAATATGTTCGAGTCGTGTGTGCGGACGTGATCTGAATCTCCGGGAAAAAGAATTATTTACCATCTCATAGCCCCTTATAACCCAATTATGAGTTAAGTATCACATTTGTTCCTTTCCATCTGTCGTCACTCTAAATCATTACCCACCTGCCGGAATACTCTCCGCATCACCACTTGTCCAATTTGGGCGGAAAACCAAGATAAAGTGAATCGAAGGAAAAATGTTCTTTACAAAGTATATGTATGTAAGAAAGATAAACAGGAAGGTAAACCATTACCTCCAATTTTATTCGCCTTTTATTCCACCATTTCCAAACAAAATCTAATGGCTTTTTATGAATTTATGCATGAATCTCTTCGTGGACCGACATCGCAAAAAGGATGTCGAATTTTGTGTGATCAGAGCAGGAAATCGAGACGCAGGATTCCATCTTATTATTACTAACTTCGACTTTGTATGAGACATCACAAAAATTCCCCTTGTTGACGGTATCTTACAAAAATGAACATCTTCCTTCCGATTCTCATACTTGAGAATGGAGACAACATCCGCCAGAAAATTTTGTACACACTATGTAAAAAGGTAGAGAATGTGGAAGGGAAAGCGCATTTCTAATTTGTCAAAAAAAGTGATGCAATTTTGAGAGATTATTGCTCCTTCCGTCTTTATGAAAAACGACACTTCCACGTACTAATCGTATCTTTCCAGTGTGGAAATGATTTATAAACCCACAATCCTAATACTAAAATTATCTGGTAGTACGACAAATGCTCAGCCAAAAAAATATTATGTAGTCTGTGGTGATCGTCATGATTTTGTAGTTGGTCGGTTGGCGGTGAGTGTTATAGCAAAAGGCATAATGTCTCGGAGAGCAAACTTGAACACGAGTTTCATAACTTTTTCCATGTACTTTTACACCACACACACACATACAGAGAGTCATGAAATATTCATTTCCTGCATTAGTGCCAATCAATAACGTTAAAATATCGGGATTCGTACAAAAAAACTTGTTTTCCCTCTCTTTCTCTCTCTCTCTCACTCTAAAAACATAGCGTTTGTATGACTGTCAGACTACATGTTCTCTATTATTATTAGTTTTCCTCTTAAAATCATACGATCCTCTGGAAAACAAGAATAAAACTTTTCCATGTTCAGTGTAACCAGAGTTCGATGTCTAATAAAAGAACGGCATTCTATTTTTTGTGTTATTTTTTTTCGACAATCCAAATATGTTTTCATACAATGAAACTATCAGTATACTACATTACAAGTATACCTACACAGTCAAGTTGTTTAAATCTTAAGAAAAGGCCTGCGAACTACGGCTTGTTGTACACCTCATTATTCTTTCTGTGGAGGAGAAAATACAAAATATGGCATGGGGATACATTATGTACGTTGACGAATACAAATGTGCACAGCCGAGAGGGGAGGCTTTAGATATACCAATATTCATTCTGGTACAACTTTGCTCATTAAATTTTCATATTCATGTGGTAGATGAATGAATGCATTAATAATTAATTCGCCGTTGCCCTCATGTACAACAGAGGGAAATTGAGTGTTCACTAATATGCTCCTACATATTGTTTGTCGACTTATTGATGATCAGTTGATCAGACTCCTTATATTAATTATGTCTTGTGCTTGGTTAGTACCTTGTACGGTGTATCACTTTTGTCACTTTTATTTATTTATTACGCTATAATTTTTTTTAGAATGTACGCCTACGCTGCTCATGCAAATGGTAAATTTATTATTAATTTATGAATATACACAACAAAATTTTGGACTCACCATTTGTTTTCCAGTATCGCCACCACAATTTCAATCGAGCAGATGGGACATGGGCAAAGTTTATCGTGGTGTGATCTGGTGATTCATGGTGCACTGTTGTTTCTCCTTTCTCCCTTGATCTTACTATTATTATGGTAATGTGACTAAATTTCACATGAAAGAAAGGTTTGGAGAGTAGTAGTAGGTTCTTATATGTCAGTTCTTGTAAATAATAAAATCTGGGGGAAATTCGCGAGTGGGACAAATGTGACACCGAGAAAATATCTTTCTAAAAATATTGAATGTTCTCTCTTTTCCTTTTGCTCCTTTTCGGCTCGACTAGAACTCATCTTCCTTGTTCAAACCTCTTCCCTGGTGGATGATTGAAATCGAAGGAATCAGTCCAAATATTTTATCAGGTGGTTACTGGTATAAGGTACAATATTAAAGACAGAGTCACTTTTGGCAAACATGAACAAAATAACTTTGAGGAGAAAGTGTGATAATTTTGTAGAACATTTACAGGAACAAACACAAGACGTTAAAAAAAGAGCAATCAGAAATGCAAAAAAAACAAACCGGAAGTAGTGCGAGACAAGAGAGAAATGAGGCTACACAGCAATTGAAAATTGCTTGAAATGGGTACTCCGGTAGTACAAAGGAAATGATTCGAGAAGAGGAGGCAAACGTTGGCAATGAAGGCATACAAGTGATACTAACCTAAGAGAATGGATGAGTTGAATGGATATTGCAACTCAGAGAAAAAATGATTAAAGCAAGAAAAGAAAGAAATTGTTCTTTAGCAAGTCTATAAAAAGATTGAAGGAACAATCAGCCAAAAGAGCCAATACGACAGAAACAAAAAAGACACGAATGAAGAAGAATAAGCCGCTGAAGAAGAACTAGTATAAAGAAGTACAGGAGAAGAGAATATGTCAAAGTAATTTTCTTCAATTTGTGTACAGAAAAATAACTATTTTTTTTAGAGCGTAAACACTGGCAGCACAGTAAAAGACATATTACAATAAAAAGAGGTGAAGCACAAGTACAGATGAGATGAAATGGAGCAGTGGCAGGAGAAGAGAGAAAGATAAAGAAAAAATGAGACTTTTGTGTATAACTGACTGAGGTTGTCCGATGAACTTTCTCTCTCCCTTTCCTTTATATATATTATTATTGTATATGATGACCGCGACGATAATCCCTCCCAGGCACCAGTAGAGAAGCAGAAGACAACCACAAAGGCAGTGGGAGTAAATAGTGACAACGCGAATAGTTTTCCTAACTTCGATTGAATACGTACCGATTTTTTATGGGGATCGAGTATTGATGTTGTATAATATGCCACACAGAAGGTACAGTTGGCTCTTCTCATCTCTCGATAACCAGAAGAAGGAATGAGAAGGGGATGGCTGTGTTGTTATCCTTAAATGAAAGCCTTTTTCTGCTCGTGCCTGCTCCTTCAGTTCACCTTCTCTTCCATGCTGATGATGAGCTTCTTTGCCATTCTTTTTCTCCCTCTCTCGCTCCTGCAACAAAAAAACCGAGAACGGTGGCTGACGACTCCTTACTTTTCTTCTTCTTCTTCTTCTTCATGTTCCCAGCAATACATCCTGGATACGCATATGAACGCAGTGAGAGAGAGAGAGAGAAGAGAGAGAGAGTGGAACCAAAAAAACGATTTGTTCTACACTGTCTGTATGGAAGAGTTGTTTACATGGAGCAACACCACCATTTCCAGTTGTGCATATGTGCTATGTAGGCACTACCTCTCTTGCCTTGGCATGCCTTGTATGCATCCAGATTGAGGTGGAAGACGACTACCTAGCCAAAGTAGTTCAACATTCACTGAGTCAGCGGCCGTAGTAGCGCATGCACATGCTCTTGCGCTCACCAGAATATTCCCAATCCAAACCCAGTAGCCGACTCACTCTTCCAAAAATATACTTCTTGTATGTGTGTGTGTAAGATACTTGAAAAAGGATTTTTTAAGCGGCTGTCTGCCCTCGACCAAACCTTTGTAGCTTATTATAACCATAATGATATGATTTTCAGCCGTTTACATATATCCGAATATGTACCTAAGTTCACACACACGAGCAAGTAGCAGCCAGCCTGATCAACTACAAAAATTCTCCTTTCTCTTCTCACTCTTGTTTTTGCCTCCGCATGTACAATTTCTCAGTCAGTCTCGAGTATCCTCACGAAGCAGTCGAGCTGTATAAAAAGGAGAGAGAAAAGAGTAGATGGGAAATGTACTAACATGACGATCTTATATTATATCCTTTTCCCCAACTTCATCTCCGTTATTCTCTTCAATGCTAAACGGACCAACACCACAACCCCTCTCTGCGCAAACTACTCGACTCCCACGAAGCCCGTTTCTTTACTTGCTGTTTTTTGCAGTGAAACCTAAAGTGCGAGGCAGAGAGCTTTCTTCTCTCCACTACCACCATTCTAACGTTGCTTGCTTGCTTGTTACTTCGTGTGGCAGGGAGATAGGTATGGAATTGTTGACCGGCCTCTCCTTCTCTGAAGCACGAGCAAGAGCAGTGTGCATGGACTGGCCGAGGTGGTAATTTTCATCTGGAAATCACTTTCCCCAATGTACCAGGTTATGTGTTGTCTCGTTCTGCTTTCTTCACAATATGCAAATGAGTGGAGTACAAACTTCTCGTTACGCACTTGTAGTCGTGGAAGGACAACACAGTAGGATTTATCAGTAGTTGTGACGGTGGCTGTTGTGGTAAAGGTTTCAATATGGAAAGTTATTTTATGTGGAGTGAATCTAGTCACTGGCTAATGGATGACAGAAATAGTACATACTGAATGAAATGATTATACATATGTTTAGAGCGGTAGATACTTTCAGGCCCAGTGAAAGCCAGCAGCAAAGGAGGGAATGAGGGAAGAGAGGTGTGGAAACTTGCCCATCCAGTTAGTTGTTTTCAACGTCAATTTTATCAAAGAAAGACCTGTTTTCATATAAATTATACATGTATCTAGGCTCATAGCAGATCCTCTCTGCGAACTCTAAATTTATGGAGAGCGTTAATAATAGCTGAGCCAGCTTATATAAAAGTGTGGACACAAAGTTGCGCGTATGTCTTACAAGAGTGTATATAATGTATGTATATGTGCATGGTTTTGTAATAGAGAAAACAACGATCGATTTCGACTCGATTCTTTCTTTCCTTTCCCTGCCCTGACTCTAGTTTCTCTCTCTCTTTTCGTATGTCACGTGGCGAGATGCGCAGGTGGCAGAGCATTACAACAGAAGGCAGGCAAGTCAAAGAACACTCCACGAACCTTGTACTTTACTTTGGTGGGCTTGCATTAGCGAGTACGTGTGTCGCGGTTGTAGTAGCTGTGATGGTAGAGTTTAACCTGAGCAAGTTGTTGGTGTTATTGTATCATGTATGTTACTCCGCTTTTACACCGTATGTTCCATTTTAATGTACTCTGCTCTGTTTTCTCTGTCTTCTGCATCCATTTTCCATTTTATTGAAAAGGACGTGCGAGAAGAGACGGACTTGTGATGTAATATCACTTGTCTTTTGAGCGACAGAAAGTTGGAGTGCGTAACTTTGTCTTG
>JAHZNF010004104.1:0-25786 GCA_027744215.1 Troglopedetes dispersus | reverse complement strand
CTTGCTTGGTGTTTTTCTGAGCAGCAGCGTTACTTGGTTTGGTGAAGCTTTTAGTAGCCCCAGAAAGTATGCCGCTTACTTGGCCACAACAACGCTAGATTATCATACCTGACTTGGCCTGGCCACTAAAAAAAGCGATGACTATAATGGTGGTTCTACTTCAAGTTCTAAGATTTCGCTCTGATACCAAACTGTTAGTGATAAATAACACATAAATGTATATGTAAAAAATAATTGTGTTGGTTGTTTGGTAGTTAGGTAGGCCAACTTTTTGGAAAGTTTGTTAGCCTTTTGTGTTTTGCTTGTTGGGCACAGTGCACCGCATCACATCATCATAATAAAAAACAAAGTTTTTGTCGTTTCTGTTGTTGCACCACGCGCGTAAGTACTTACCATATCCAGTCATTCATGTTGGGTCACTTGACTTGGTCCTGTACTCCATTTGATGCCAAAATTTCTTATTTTTTGTTGTTGTTGCAAGTTGCACCAGAAACATCGTAAGAATATATTTTGTTCGGTGAAGATGGGGTTGGATTGGCGATGGAGTTTGCATGTAAAGACGTTAATGGATTGACTGGTGAATTACGTGTGCCACTAAACTGACTGGCACCTTTGCACATATTTTTCGTTTGACCAGTGGCACCACCAGCGCCATTACCACTAACGAATAATTGATGACACGAACAGCAAAGCAAAACATTTTTAAGCGTTTAACCTACTTGACTTGTTTATTATCTTTTGACGCATGTACCCACAGCACCATTACTAGTGGACGGAGTTAGCACAATTGGGTTGATTTTGCTTTTAAGCAGATAAAATATCCAGTTAGCAAAGAGCCATTATCATCTCGTTGGTTATTGGTCTTAAACACCTTCTCTGATCACTTCTTCTTACAAGGTGCCAAAACGCAAACTTAGTAATGACAAGAGCGTCATATAGATAACAGGATTATAAGTACGTTAAGGTATTTATTTTAGGTGATTTGGATGAACTACATGGGTGAGTAATGTAATTGCTTGTGCGGTTTTTTTGTTGGACAATTGGCTACCTTTTCTTGTCTTCACAGTCTTCTTAACAGGCAATTTGATCGCCTCTTCACTGACAAATGATCTGGACGAGCAACTAATAAAATGACAACTGTTACGTTGAAAAAAAGAAGTAGGCTTCGGAAGGTATATTCACAGAAAGAGTTTATTAAACACGACAAGAAATTTGATGTTACGAATCAAGCCTTCTCCTTACTTACCTTATAATACGGTCAGACCAGAGAATATATATTTTATATGTTTTTTTTTATCTTAATGGCAATCCCAAAGCTCATCATAATCATCACATTGTGTTATCAAGATCAAGTTTGCTTTTTAAAACTTCTTATATTCGGATAAAGAAACATAATAATAATAACAGCATTGCGATTACCATGTAGCCAGTTTTGTTATTTTGGAATTTGAAAAATATTTGTGTGTGGACGTTACTGACTATATATATATTTTCTGCTGCGAGTCAATTTCAAAATGGCAAACATGGACATAAAAAGATTGTTATTGCAAATCCCCTTTTGCTCATCATCATCTCATGCATCGCGGCAGAACAACAGGTTGAGGCAGGCTGAGTATTATTCATAATTTTTGCAGGTCAGTTCAGTTTTCTTTATTACTCCACTCTGAGATTCAACAATCACTATTATTATTATGTATTAATACTTTTTAACAAATGTGAAAAAAATATCTTGCGGAGATTTTATGCCTCACGTATGAAAACTTTTTATGAACACGCTAAAAAAGAAATTTGCGTATATTTGGGGATTACTTTTTTTAAAATCGAGACAAGCAGCAAAAATCATCTGTTTATACCTCATCGAAGCCGTATCTCCATCATAATTGGCCTGCCGAGCATGCTTCAAGAGATTTATTGTGTTTAATGAACCTACACTTTTCTCTTTTTTTTGCCGTTTTCTCGCCGATCAGATGTATGTAAAGAGTACAGGAGTGACTACTTTTTTTCTTTGTGTTGTATATATTTTTTGTGGACTGGATATGAACTTTTCACGTCGGGTTTGAACCTTCCTAACCTATGGCACAAAAGTTGTAGGCCGTGGCTGGCCATCATTCTGGTGGTAAAAGGCGGTTCTGTCTCATCTGAAAAAAATGAAATATTATTATGTTCGTACCTCATGTGCTGCATCCACATCTTTGATACATACATACATGGTTCATAAAAAAGACAACTGGATTTGCAACTTTTGTTTCGTTTCGTCATCATCAAAGCCCATTATATATTTTTATGGTGAGCTTACGAACAAATACAAATCGTGAAGGAAATGATGGTGGGTAGGAGAACGTGGTATAATATCGCGGAGATGATAAACGTCTTGTTGACTCGAACACTGCATCTTTTATAAACTCCTTAAGGGAGACAGTGTAATGAGTATTTTAAAACGTGGCGAGGATCGAATATGAGGTTTGTAGGATTTCTGTCGTACAATCCAAAATCTGGATATTGTATTTTATATTGTCGTCGCTGCGCAAAAAAATATACGTTCTTGAAGGTTTGATTAGTGTCGACTTCGACAATGTTGATGATCAAGAAGACGAAGTTGTTGTGAGAAATTGCTGGTGGTGACCAGTATTGAGTAGGACATGGTATGTGTATTTATTCATGACGATGGTGGCTTTCTGTGTCTACTCTTGTGTGCAGGTTTTTGAAATATAATATTCAAAGTGGTATCCTTCGCATGCATCTAGCTTATTGTATCCCTTCCTTCAAAAGGGAGTTACATTGTTGTTACATTGTCTTACCTCTTTTCTGAGAAATAATGACCCGGAGTTGCCTTTCCTGATTGTTGTAAATTGGCTCACATCCGTTTAGCCCAGATTTCTTTTTTTAAGAAAAAATAGTCTCATATTAGCTTCGTGGTGGGTTGGTTTTGGTCGGATAAGTGTGATGTTGTGTTGAGGATAAGGCTGGCTTAATAATAACTTAATATTATTGTTATTGTTTTTATCACATGATAACCATCTTTCTACTACCGTTGCTCGTGACGTTTCACTCTACATTGTAGCAGCTAGACTCTGCCAGAAGAATATGCCTATTTAGTACAGTTTCTCTATTTACATTTAACTACATGACCTTCCATAAAAATTGGAATGACTCCTTTGCAAGTTTTTAAGTATAAGAAGACAATGGGATGAAGTATACGCATAAATTAATACACGTTTGCCGTTTTACCATTAATTCCTTGTATGAGAGGAGACGACCACACTTGCCAGGAGTTATTCGTGTAGTATTTTAAATTGAAAAGGAAGTCATAACACTAAATAAATAACAACTTTCGGCTCAAAATGTACTTTGGTGTATTCTCAGGATCTTTCTTCGTGTCACAAATTTTTCTCTTGAATACAGCCTCTAGCCACACAATTTTCATGAACGTATGTACCTTTGTGGTTGACTCTGTGGCGAGAAGGGAATCTCTGCAAAACTTTCAAATTTAATTCGCATGAAAAAAAGAATACTGCTAGAATTGGTTATGGAAGCACAATCATTTTTATGGATGCTGGTCTACCGATAAGAAAAAAATGAGAAGAATCGTAATTGCAGAGTACATTTAAATTGCTATCAGTACTGTTTTCTTGGTAAATGGCGACCTCAAAATAAAAAATTCATGTCGTGTCATCATGATGTATAATATTAATTTATTCAAATTGTGGAAAGCTAAACATGACTGCATATATTAGTCACAATCTCGCAGGATCATCACATCAACCCCCTTCTTTGTAGTAATTATTCCTCTCCACAAACTAGCACCAATGTTCATTTCCTTTCTATAATTGTTTTCAACAGTAGCATTCACACACTCCTGCGATTATCGGGATTTCCTCTGTTTCTAGCGACATTACTAGTAATTTGGAACTAAATGCAATTAATTCATCAGCACAAACGACCATTTAACCAGCAAATTTAATTGGACGACAGGTCTTTGAATTAAGCTCTGCGCTCAAGTCGATGAATGAATGTGCTGGTTTTCTTTCTTAACATATTCAGACTATAAACAAACAATTACTCATTCATGCTCTCAACGTTCAAACAAGTTCTTTTCATTCAGACATTTACACAGCTAAATTAGCGCTCCACACTTGCTACTATTACGCTCGTATTCAGATTTCATTTTAATCATGCGATCATGTTAGAAAAAAACTATAACTATGAATTAGCATTCCATGATACGTTAATATCTGTTATTTAATTTTTGCTTTAGAAATTATTATTGTTGTGCTCTGTCGAAACTCTAGATACCTTACAAGGCAATTCATAGCTGAAAATAATATGTGCTGAAAACACTGGTACTCACACATTTTGATGTGGTACACATTGCATGGATATAAATTTCACGCATTTTCTCATGTACTTACATGAGATTTCAGCGAAACTCGAGCTATAATAATAATTTTACACAGAGGGTGAGTACTTCGGACTGAAGTAAACAGTAGTAGTGGTGTTTATTATAGCGTGCATTTCCATGCATGTTTTTTCTGGTGCTTGGTTCAAAGAAGAAATGCGTACAAGAAGGAGCAATCAAAACGATAATGATACGCTTATTATCAGCCTCACTCAGCTGAAGAACCACTTTTGTTACGGCTCCCCATTTAAATATCTGAATTACACTTCTTCTGGTGAGGTATTGTGACTTCTCATGCATGACAGTGGAAAAGGGGTAAATGTCCGTACGTCCATCCACTCTAAGCTATCCATTATTAGATCAATTTTTTAAACTCCGTGAATACTATAGACAAAGACTTGATCGTCTGAAACTTTTAGAAGATATCCGTCATGTGAGATACAGCTGTTTTAATGAGTTTTATTGTTGCAATTTGCAATCATATGTAGTGTCCATTAATCATAATATGTAGTAGCAGGCAGGAGCATTGTTTGTTTGCAACAACAACAATTGCGTGTGTGTAAGAAAGTAGGCGAGCTAATCCATGATGAAACGGTTTTTTTGTACACATTATATTTTTGTTAAGATAGCACCAAACACTATGCTGCACTACTCATTCATCTATATTTCCACTTCGCATTAGTAAGTCTTTTTGGTCTTAAAAGATTAGTTTAGTTCACATTTCCACCTCATCCTTTTCTAACGTTTTTTTCTGCTGTGATATGAAAATGCGAACAGGAACTGGATGATGATGGACTGATTAAGACAATAAAGACGCTTCGCAATAGTCTGCGCGACAGCTTAACATGGCATTGTTTTGCGACAACGCGAAGCGCCCGCAAGAAAATCATAGTAATCAGCAGAGCCATCCTGTCTACTTAACATTTTCATTTGTGATATGATGACTTACACACATGCACGACGGAGTTCAGCACAGAAATATAAAAAAATTATATTACAATAGAAAGCCAGGAAATTATCATGACCAACTAAAAAATGAACATGTTTTGTGCTCGTTTTTATTTTGAAAAAGAGATATTGCTGTATAACTTCTGACTTCTTTGTGAAGTCTTGGAACTACCTCCAAAGGATACCATGCAAGAATAGGAGGATGCTGTGCATGCATGAAACAAGGGACTCGTGCAAAAAAAAACTTGGTTGCTTGCATGGCTGTGCGAGTTTCTATTTTTCACAATCTCATTTTCAAATCGAAATACGTTTCTGTATAAGTTTTGTCGTTCTTCCTTCCAAGAAAGTGATCATAATGGTGGTTCACTTAATGCTCATGGTGCGAGGTTCTGTGTACGTCTGTCTGCGCAACAAAGCGTGCGTTCACATCATGGCGATGATGAACTAGATAAATGGGGAGCAGATGACGACAACGATAATCAGGATGATGATGCTGTTAAGGGGGATATTACTTTTTTATAATGACGAAACAACAGCAAAAGGCACTACGGCAATTTAAAGGAGCCATAAACCGTGAGCCCTTTTCTGGCAAAAATGGAACTTTGGTTTCATGAGAAACTTACACATAAAAACCTATTTTATTGGGACGAGCACCATGTTAAAAGCGCGTGGACTTATGCCATTAATTTCTTGTGCAGGTTGCGGAGAGCATGATACACCAACTTTACTAGAATACAATGAACTCTTATTAAAAGTACTTTAACTGTTACCTCTTCATGTCCATGAATATCAGTCTAGTTAGCTGTGCAATTTATGTAGCCAGTGGCTTCCCATGCGTAATCCGTACGCGCACACAATCTACTTACGATTTGGTACGCATTTTTGTGACAGGTGTCTTTTTCATCAGAACTGAGACAGTTATTTATTGAGTAAAGTCGTCTTGTTCTCAGAGAAAATTTATGCATACCTATAAAAGATTATGTTACGGTATGTTTTTTTTCTTATTTTTTTGTCCGACTCTTTCCGTCTCTTCGTCCGGATGCTTCAAGCGTTTCATTTGGATGTGCCTAGAAAGGAAATAGATTTATGGATGATTGTTTTCATGCAGAGTTTTGCTCATTTACTCATGTTCTTCTTTATGTTGTTATACATTGCCGCTTCTATCTGCAATTAATTTGCAAATTAATGTCTTTAATGGAGTAAATGAGAGAAGGAAAAACTGTTAACTTCTTATTGTCTCCTATGCCGTCGGAATGACATGACACGAACCATCTTTTTTTCCAAATCTTGAAATAAAATTAGAAGAGAAAACACAACAGAAATCTGGGATAATACTCTGGGTCGTGGTATTGTAATGGAATATTAAATTTTGCTTCTGGCGGTTTTTTTAATGTTTAATGTTATTTACGAGTGTTGGTGTACTGTTTGTACTTTAAATATGAGGGAAGTTAGCCTTAAGAAAAGAGGGATACTTTGTTGTTCATCATAACAAAGTACAATTTCCGCTTTCAGGGTGTACCATTATTCTCCATAATAATCTTGTGTTCCCATTTTCATTACAATAACCACAAGCACATTTTTACCTGAATGTGTGTACTTAAAAAAGACTACTTACCGCTACAATAATAATCATCTAAGATGTTCTTGCCTGACAGTGCGTTTTAAGTTGCTGCGGTATTAAAAGGGTAGGAAAAAATTTGCACACAAAAACGCAATAAACTGGTTTTGTGGATTGGAATAATGAATTTCTAGGAGAATGAAATTTCAAGTGTCTGAAGTAAGAAATAAAGAAATGGATAAAATACGTAGGCAGGGCAGGGATAATTCTAACGTACATTAAAAATATTTTTACATGCCAAACGAATATTATTTAGCACAAGACAAGATTTGGCTCAAAGTGGAAAAGGAGGAAAGAGAACTTTTTCTTGTGGTTTCTCAAATAAAACTTTTTAGAAGGAATACATTATTTTCATTTGCTGAAAAGGCTAGTCATTCTCGTGTGGTATCGTGGATGGAAGAGGAAACATTAAGCGCTTTTCTAGGTTGGTTTGTTGATTGTTGTGACGGGAGTCATATTTTTTGCCATGTCGTTGTTATTGTCACTGTGTGTACGAAGATTATCACAATAATAATAAAAATGATAGACTCCCTGAGCATATGTATATACGTACTTGAGGAAACATCATTATCATCGTTTTTAAGAAAGAGCCGGATAGACTGCGGAAAAATAAAGATTGTTGCAGAGAGGGAGAGAAAAATAATATTTATCGCGTGTACTTCTCGAGGGAATGGGATTGTACAATGAAACGTTTGGAGCATTACAACTGGCTCGAATGATGACGTGCCAGTTAAAAGTCATAATCTGATGTCGAGTGAAGTAGCAAGTTGAAGAGCGCAGAATCATCATCCAAAAATTATTTTCTGCAAGGGATGAGCTTCGGTGATGATGATATGCTCGTGGTTAGTTGGTACAGTGGTGAGCCAGCGGTATATTTTTTTTACTACTCCTCAGCATTCTCCTCAATTCTTCTTTTGTCGAACGAACCAACGGTACTTGTCCGTTTTTTATTAGCGAGCGAGCTTGAAGAAGAAGAGGTAAAAAAAATGAATCAAACATCACAACAAACACAGGCAGGCAGTCAAGCATCATCATCATCATCATCATCGCGAAGCAAGAAGAAAGTAGACCAAAGGACTAGATTCCTTTTTCCTCTTCTTGATTACTTTTTACCTCCTCTCGCGGTACCTGTCTACGTCACACTGGAAGGAGTTTAGAACGGTACTATTTTACGCATTGGCAAAATATGTAACGTGAAGTGAGCACTGCAAAAAAGGAATCCCTCCATCATGCTTCTTTTTATAAATGGTAACCACACTATTATATTCTCATATGATAAGATGAATATATACATGCAAGTATTCTTCATTCCTCGCTGACAATAAAATTCCTGTTGTTTCTCTCTCTCTCTCTCTCTCTCGTTTGAGTTTTCTTTTGTGTGTAAAGATTGTACGTGATCAGCAGCAAAAAGAGAATCATGCTCTGGCTTTCTACAAAGTTTTTTTTTTATTTCTTGATTGCTGGTTCTGGTTTTTTCATCAGTTTTTTATTCAGAAGAACAGTAACGTGTACACTTGACTCAGTCAATTATGATGAGCACTGGTATGAAAATGTCGAAGGTACTTACGTACTTCTCCGCACATCATCATCATGATGGGTACTCTGATGATGTATACATGCTTTTCGAGTAATGAGGAGCACTTTGCGGCGAGTTGGAATACTTTTTAGTTGAAAAATCCCTCATGCTTTGTGTACTATACCTAATCGTAAAAAAATCTCTGCTGAAAAATCGCTGGTGAGTACTGATAATTCTATTACCAGCAGGTAAGTATATGTACATATGCACACACTTGGATAGAGTTGTGCCAGCAAAACTCCGGCATGTATTAGTATGTAATAAAAAAAAGAGAAAAGCCAGCTCAGGTTTTTTTTAATACCAGAAAACTAGGCTGAGAATGATGATGATGATTGTAATGATACTTGAAGAGATACCTGTACAGGTGTTGTGGCCTAAAAAGCCTGCGAAAAGAAAACGTATAATATCAGCATATCTTTAGGTATATATGTACCAGGATGAAGCGTATCATCTTCATGGCATCTTGCAATATCAGGCCAGCTCTTTATTCATGGCATGCCTGTTTTTTTCTCGAGTTGTTGTTGGCCATGCAAAAAAGCAGCCTGTTGCTGTTTCATGCCTCCGTTCATTTTACCTGTTGCTCCTTTTCTTTTTTTTCGTATAGCCAGGCTGCTTGTCAGAATCGTATGTTTAGATAGCACATGAGAAACAAGAGAAAAATGGATAAAGAAAGTACCGTTACCTGTTTCTTGTTGCTCTAAGCTGATTTTTGCTCCGGTGGTTGGGTACTGATTTTTGCATTCACATCATCCCCATCATCATCGGCATGAAAAGCAGCAAACTAGACAGCTTCGAGCAACAATCTTTATTATCATTCTCATCACCAACCCATTCCTCATGAATCGTCTTGGCTGGCTTGCGTTTTCCTTACTCCGCAGGAGCAAAAGTATAACAGCGTCTTCTTCATGTGCAGTCCATATAAATAATAAAAAAAGTACGATACGGAGCTGACGTTTCTTGTCCTGAACAACATGAAAAGGAGAAAATGATGATGAAGGAAGGGGGTGAAGTGCCTGGCTATATAAGCATCCCTTTAAAAAAGTATTACTACTTTTCCTGTATACCTTCCACTCATGTAGGTATACATCGAAATAATATGCATATGCTTTTTTTACAAAAGGGTTTTTTGCACAATAACTCTTGTTGTATATGATTCCATTTTTTCACTCCGTTGCTTCTTGTCTTTTCCCTCTCGTGGTGGCATGCATGCATGCATGATGATGATGATGGTAGTGGTGATGGAATGAGCTCGCTCATTCATGGTCAAAATACAGTTAGTTTTGCGAAGCAAGCTGAAAAAATGCAGTTATCCATGTTTAGATATAATTATGTTGCTCCGTTCTGCTTCTCTCCCCTTTTCTTCCCTTCATTCTTCTTCTCTCTCTCTCTCTCTCTCTCCGTCTGTCTGCTGCTGGCTGGCTTGTCTGAAAAGAAGTGGAGAAGACGCGAAAAGAAAACTGCTAACTATTTGCACACAATGCGCTCTGTATAAAAATAATAGTACTGTGCGAAGCTGCTGAAAATAATGAAGGTTGGTGGTAACGGGTACATTTTTATGCTACCACAACACCAAAAGCCATATAATCGAGACATGCAATATAAAACGTATATCATTTGTGCATGCATGCTCATGACGTTGATGCCGTTTTCTTTCCTTGATTGTTGGCTGAAGCAGAAATCTTTTTCGCTGTAATGTATATCGTATAAAGATGTACAGGGCTTTCGCAGGAACATATGTAATGGAATGGGTGAAGAAGCGTTTTAAATTTTTCTTAGCTTACCCTCACTTATTCGCAGGCTGTTGTGTTTTTTTAGTACGTTTTTTTATCCTCCGCATGTGTTTATAATTCCACGAAAGAATCCTCTTATTTATTCGAAGGTGATTTTCTCTCTCTCTCTCTCTCTCTCTCTCTCTCTCTCAGGTGTGTGAGTGGAGTAAGAAAGAAGTGCATGATCAAGTTGATGATGGATACTAACTGGTATTTACCATTGTACAGGCAAGATTTTCACCGTTGCTTTTTTATTATTGTTGTGCTCAAAAAGATGAATGTATACATATATGTAAAACGTATGGAATTGGAATGAAAACAGGTAGACGGATATTTTTTTTGGCAAATGGTATGTGCATGCACTTCACACAGCCGTGTCAGTTTAGTAGTTAGCAGAAGTTGGTTGAGAAGAAAGCCCATTATTCTCCGGTTCGCAAAGCAGACAAACATCATTCTCACAAGATCGTTTGTCGACTCAATCACTCACTTGTTGTGCGAGTGAGTGGAAGGAAGAAAATTTTTGTTTGTGTCTGTGAAGTCATTTTATTTTTGACAAGAGGAGAAATTCCACGTTTTGCATTTAACTACTCCCGTTTTTTTTCTTCTCAATTCTGCTGAAAGCCCAGTGGCATCGTCGACATCGTCATGATATGTGGCTATCCACACACAGTGCGCGCGAGAGAAAAAAGAACCGTTCCTCCTAGAGCTTCTTTTATGCACGCTTCGTAGCCAGAAGAGGTATTATTAAAAATACAGAAGAAGAAAAATCTTTTAGTTCGGATTAGATCACTGTTTAAGCACTAGAGAAATCAAGAAGTTTGCATTTCTTCATCCTTCTTGCTCGCTCTCGCACAACATCCGCATGCATGCATGCATAGTTAAGTATGGTTAAGACTATTAGCAACTTTTTTTCAGTGGATATCTTTCTAGTAATAATGAATATTATGTGTGTGTGTTGTGGAGTAGTCCGCTTTGCTTTTTTCTTTGGCACTGGTCGTCGTGCATACTTAGACGTATGTGGATAACATACGTTTAATATTTCGCGCATTCTCTCTCGTCTCTCCCTGACTAACTGGAATTTTTTTATTTCCTTTCACAGGTTCACGACCTGAGCAACAACAGCTCTGCGAGTTTTCAGTCTCTCGGAAGAAAGTCTGCACATTGAAAACCTGGGAAAATCTTCATTTTTGTTTTTGTATGGATTTGTGCGACTAACGTGATTGGCCTTAAGGAAACCACAACGAACAAAAAACACTAACGTGCCTTCGGAATTCTCAGTTCTAAACAGTTTTCTAAAGATTGATGGAGAATAAGTCCCCTGGAAGTTTTGGTGGAGGAGGTGACGGTCTTAGCTGTATCAGTTCAAGCACACAAGGACTTCATCATAATCAAACAGAGAAAATTGTGATTGGGATCGGAAGTGGGGGCAGTCCCGATTCCACAACGCAACAGAGCGGCAACATGAGTGGAAAGGACAATAGTTCAGATCACCTCGGGAGGGGTTCCGCGTCCCCGGCCCCGGGAGCCGGCATGTCCGACTCACATAGTAGTAGTGGGGGAGGGGGTGGAGGGGGAGGGGTGGCGTCGCTGTACAGTTTGAAGTGGAACACTCAATTGCTATCGCTTCAGAAATCTCTGGCCAACCTGTGGGATAGTGGAATTGGTACTGATGCTGTTCTTTTGTGCCAAGGTAGCCCTCTCCCGGTACATAAGATCGTGCTCACCGCTGCCTCCCCTTACGTCGCTTCCGTTGTTCAAGTGAGTATTAAAACACAAAAAAATCTATCTTCACACAATAGCCCTTCTTCTTTAGCACATTTGACAGTGACGGTGTACTTTATTTCCGAGTTTTTATTCATCAAGCATTTGAAAAAAAAGTTTCATTCTGCTGCTCTCTTTTATATTTCGTTGTGTTTTGTTCGACACGACACGACACAAACGTCGCCTTATCTTATGAATGTGGGAGGTGGTGATGAGTTTTGGAGAGAGAGAGAAAAAAAAGTTTTATTATGTTCAACAAAAAATGTATTTTTGCGAATGTGTTTGTTTTATTTTATTTTAAATGGTAGTGTGTGTAGAGTGGCATGACCTTTTGTTAGAAACCTCAATTTTTTGCTCGAGAAGGAAAAACTACAGTATACCGGATCTGATACGGTAGGAGGATTTCAAAAGTATTTGATGATCCTCCAAAGAAAAGTATCTCTGCACGGTAGTTTGTCCGCGATACCACACATGATACAAAGCATTCTTCGTGTGAGAACAACCAACTCAAAAAAAAGCTATAAGTTGCGTATTAAAACTTTCTCAAGTGTACTTTGTTAAAATAAAAGTAGAAAAAGGATATGCTCCGCGCAGTGATGGTGGTGAGCGCAACTGGCGCATGATCTCTTTCGAGAGTTTCTTGCAGGAAAAGTTCTAATAATATAAGATCACTTAACTATTACCTCTGTGTTGTAAAGAGGAAGGAAACATGTTTATATGTGTGCGAGTGGAGTGTGTATACTACAAAAAAAATCGCGAGGTTTTTCTGCAAAAGCGAATGGATAAAGATTGAGACACTGCGTTCTACAAAAACAGATCACACACACATGTATAATATACTCTTGTTTATCCTGACGGAGTTTATAAATACTTGCGGAGTGCGATGGGGCGATCCCCACCACTCCAACTCCATTTTGAATTCCAGAAAAAATATTGGAAATAGGCGCAGGCATAGACCAGAGAGGAGACACGTACTACATAGTATAGTATATATAATTATATCGCAAAAATTGTTAGCCAAACCTAAGAAAAAGACGCTCTGACTTGGTCTGTTTTTTTAAAGTAGGAGAATCTGAGTTTTATATTTATCCCTTTTCATCCATCCACCATGTTTCTCTGTCGCTTCACAGTTCGCTGTGGCATTATGGAGGCATGGTCGTCACTTTTTTTCTTGGCAAATCATGACTACATCATGGATGAATTCCCAGGAAAGACACAGAAGAAAGCTTATGTAGGATGTAGATAAGGAAGGGGAGATTTTTTGTTCTTCTCCGTTCATTTCCTCTTCTTTGGCTTCACTACCTCCTTCCATGATAATATGAAAGTTTGGCAATATTCTATGTGCATTTTAGTATATACATTTGGTTTTTGCATCTGGCTCGCAGTTTTTTTCTCTACATCTTGGATGATAAGGATAAAAGATTATGATACTATTCACAGTGTGTTTTTTTCTGTCCGACTTATATTTTGTAATGTGGAGGTAGACAAAGTAGCGGATGGAAAGGCGTGATAGTCAGTGTAAAGTACACAAAGTAAAAAAAAGTTATTTCTGGAGGAAAAAAATGAAGGAGAACGGAACGGTGACGGTGAAAGATGATCTGTTTGCTTGCAGGAAAGAACCTTCGAAACATGTTCCAATTCTGAAAAAAATTGTTTGTATTTTTCCTTGTGCATGCGCGATTCATGAGGCATCGGGACACATATAAAAATAGTTAGCTGGTGAGCTCTCCTCTGGGGTTCGTCAGGCCTGGCTCCCGACGAATTGGTGGTGGGGATGGGTTGCGATGATGATGATGCGTCTTTTCTTTTTGAGCGAGGAGAAGAGACAAGATAAATTAAATGGAAAAAATGGAGAAACATCTGTTTCCTTTGAGTTGGATGGAATAAAACGAAAGGAAGGTTGAGTCAGGGGGAACTATATACATACATAGACGAGCTGCGTCCATAATTTTTGTGATAGCAGCTACGACGCGCTATATATGGAATGGTAGGATGGTTTGGAGCAAAAAATTATTTTTGTGCCTGTCCCGAAAAAATAAAGAAAACGGAGCATGTGAGCTCTGAAAAGTGTGCGTGGCCAAGTTGACTCTGGAGTTGATAACGACGTGGGGTACATTAGCAAAATGTTAATCATCAAATTCTCTCTGGTTGCCTCCGACTTCTTCGGTACCCCGATGTAATGTGAGATATACAGACTTATCATAATCACAAGTGTATATTTTCCCTGGTAGACAGAAAATCCTTGGCTTTTTTTTGCTGTTCCAATCTTCCTACGCTCAAAATTCAAGGATTCTTTGGTAGAGAAATGGCGAATTGAAACACGTTTTCTATTATAATGACCAGAAAAAGATGGCATCATGGCATCTATAGAAATGTGCCATCACCTCCCGTCTCTCTGCAAAGAACACTCCTACAATCATATTTATTTACAGTTTGAGAAACAAGGGCACATCCGTATTTACCTTTGAAAAAAAGGCGAGCACTAGAAAAGTGGAAACGAAACGAATTCACACCGCTGCTTGCTGCCATGAAGCTTTTTTTTTCTCCTCACACATCCAAGTTGTGCGAGTCGCTCGGCAGAATTGTGTAGAATAAGGGATGTGCAATGAGGTCATGTGAAAATCAGGATTGCCATATATGTGGCAAGGCAAAAATGTGAATGCATCTTAATTAACATCATTGACAGCAGCAAAAGCTTTATAAAGCTAGACTATAATATGGAACAAGCTGGTGTGTGCAAATATAGACATGTTTTCTGCCATGTCGGTGTGTGTGTGCGTTTATATACCTTTTCGCATTTTCATTTCACAATCACTGCGCACATACAAACTCCCATATATACCAGCACATTGTTATGTGACCTCATTAATTCACAGTAGCAGTTCTTCACTGGAGTCGCTAGAAAAGTTGGCCTACAATGATGAAATAATCGAGTCATAACAAAATGTTGTGCACAACAATCCCACAAAAAAAATCACCGACAACAAACGCTAAACGCAACAGGTTGTGTGGATAAATAATAATAATAATAATATATGTGCATTGTAGCAAGCAGTAGTATGTGAAAAAGGGTAATGTGGACAAAAAAGGGGTTACGTAAAGTACCAGATTATACCTTTTGAATTTTCGTGTTATCTGATTTGTAGTCAAATAATATTGAGTGCCACCTGTTGCTCTCTTGTAGGCCCATCATTTCCATTCACCAACAAAATCACCATTCACATCCATAACTGAATAGTATTAATAACAGGCAAACAAATAATGCTCAGTAGTGTTTTGTTTTTCCATGAATTGCTCATCATCAACATCATCACTCTCTTGTTACACGCATTTATATTTATGTTGTTATGTTGTTGGTATGCAATGAATGATAATAGGATAACGATCTGCAGATCATATCAAGAGTTAGAGCACAGTAGTGGAAGAACAGTCTCGTTTTGGCATAATCTTTTTTTGCACGTCAGAGAGGGACAGGAGGAGAGTAGCGTGGAATTTATGGAACAGCCTTTACGCGGCCCGCATGCATGAATACTGTTTTATTGTATTTACATCTAACAAAATCAGGTAGGCATGTCATGTATTAAGAATGGTGTGTCAAACTTCACTTGCTTGCTACACACAGTCATCATCAACATCGTCATCAGATCATCATGAGTCATTGGCCTGAATTCCCATGTTCCATAAAAGTTTTTAAAAAAACGAAATTTGGATTGATGCTGAAAGCAGTACAGAAGTTGGGTGAGTTTGTTGTTTTTTATTTTCACGCTACCCTTCTCCTGTGATATTCTCCCGCAAATAAAGTAATTTTGGGCAACAAGTGGTAGCGTGTTTTCTGTGGAGAAGTAAGAAGTTTTTAACCACTGAAAAAAGGAACTTTTTATAATGCTTTGTGGTGGTACATAAAAAAATCTGATTGAGACTAGTTATATACTGCTACAGTTATAATGTTCATACGTTTTTTTTTTCTTTAAAAGTGGAATGATTACATGATGATGCTGATTGTTATTATTATTTATGTCCTGTGAGCACACAAAGACGTTAACTGGTTGGGTATTCTCATTCTTTTTAGTACCGTGCAAAAATGTACTTTTTTTATGTAGCTCGAAGGGGAAAAGATGGTTATAGGATTTATCTCTTGAGATTTTCTAAAGTTGCGAGTTGACCTATTTTTATGCATGGAAAGTACCGTAATTGCAATTATGCTGTGAGCAGCAAAGAGCTAGACTCATCTACACCAGCCGAAGCGATCCTCTTGGCGAGTTTGGTATGTGTGTGTTTAGTTTACACATCACCGACTAGTTCACTTTTTACTGTATATAAATTCGCAACGAACCGACATAAAAAAGGATTGTAGGAATGAGGGAGGATTGAAATGCGCTTTGCCGTTGATGCGCTGGTTTTTTTTGTCTAGTAAAATAGGCATTTAATATACATACATCATGCTGCAAAGAACCGGGAAGAGGTTTCCGTCCGTTCTCAAGACAAATTGTTATCAAAAGCTCGTAAAGAGGCTTATATTGTAGGCAACAGCTTAACTGTATGAAAAAGATGTACAATGGGATATTTTTAAAGAACACTTTGCAGTTACTTGAAAATTATTAAGGAGTTTAATGGGACAGCTCATGGATGTTTATGGCCACCACAGGTTGTAGCCATCTCACATTTAATGGATCGTTTATATGCTTACGATGAATGTGATGTGGAGGAATCGAGTGTGAACTATAAAGGTACCTGTGAGCTGTGACTTATCCATTCTACTACGCGACTTAATTAGCGTGTGGTTCTCAATGTCTCGTCTTTAATTAAATTAGAAACCCAACCTTCGCCATTGATAATCTGAATCGGATGATAATTGGTTCTATAAAATTGGCTCAGAGTACAAATCTGAATTCTATACTGATGAACATGTAACTTATAAATATTTAGGATTTTGTTCGTTCCAAAGGTTTATTGGCTCATTTCCCTGGAGCTTCCGTTTTACTTTCCAACTTTGTATCACATCACATGACGAACGACACGTCGAAACATTTGAATTTAATGCAGCATCCATTCGGTGATGCGAAGCATGCTGAAGGGAACACAATTCACATCGTTGAAAGCTCCATTTAGACCAGCGAAAAAACAACCGTTCCTAATGTATAATGTGTGTAGTAACTCACTTTAGCTCTGATTCAGCGCACACATGTCAAAACTATATGCTTTTCTTTTATCCGACCCTATACTTCTTTCTAGACTAAAGCTTGTCCTTCGTGATTTCGTCATGTGAGATGGAATGGAATGAGTATAAAAAAGATGAACCAGGTTTTTCCGTTCCTTCCTGGTTGGATGGATGGAGGACGATACGCCGTGGTGAAATTCGACGAAGTTGAGCAAGAAAAGCGGAAATTCTTGGTGTTCTTTATATACATTAGCAAACTAAACCATATGTATCATTATAGAAGCGACTTCTCCATGATGGTTAGAAGGAGCACGAATCCGGGCCAGAGAGTGTCCTCCATTTGCTCATATTTTCGTCCTAAAAGTTGTTCCAACTGCTCATTTTTCCTTCGCAGCAACTCTGAAAATCCTCCGTTTCAAGTACGTTTCAACACACGTGCGTCTATGCGCCTGAGTATCTACTTTAAAATAATATGTCAAGATCTGCTAACGTGGGAGGGAAATGAGGAATGGAATGACTCAGAAAATAACCTACTCCTGTGTAGCAATAGGAAACTTATTATATTAATCTTACCCTTTTCTTCTCTGGAAATGCGCAATTATAGAGCAAGTTGCATGCTTGTGGAGAAAGTATTTCGTGACTCATCGTACCTCTGTCAGTACTTTTTTGTTTTTAATTGTGTTTTCCTTGACGTTTTAATTGCTTCAAAGTGTGAAGCAGGCCAGGGCGACATGCCTCACTGACTCATAAAATTCTTGTTCCTTTTTCAAATCGAGAGGAAAATCTTATGAAGGATTCGTACTTATTTTGAAATGTCGCAAATGCGCAGCCTAGGCAAAACGGAAGTCAGTGACAAAAGTCGACAGCGTAATGGATACCGTGATGAACTAGTACTTCCGAGTATTTCATATGTATAGCATTGGTTGGAAAGGAAAAGACCGTCCTACTTAATTTTAAAATCCTTTTGAAAATCTGTAATGTTCACTCTTTATAAAATAGTAGAATTCTTGCCAGAATATCTACTTAAGTAAAATGTACCAGGCGATGGATAAGTCAATGTGATGAATCTCTCTCTCTCTCTCCATGCATGCCATTCTCCTTTGATCATCATGGATAGAATGGAATCCTTGTATCATTTTGAAATTTCACAAGTACAAACAAGTACAAAAGTGGAGCTACAGTTTAAACGTCTAAATTCATAGCATCACTTTTTGTACAGTGGATGTCGCGCAGCATATATAGATTATGGATGCAGGGTAATCTTTTTCTTTAAAAAAAACCGAATGTTTAATAATAGTCACTCTACTTTTCTTTTCCCTTTTTCCGTGCTGCCGAAAATAGACGATGGCCCAACAAGCGTCTCACATGTTGCCAGTGATAGTAGGTAAGTAACAATGTTTTTAATGTTTAATTTTAATTATATTACACAAACATTTAAAGTCATTACCTTTTTACAGTCAATATAATGCATACGTTTACCAGCATAACATTGATTCTCTGTATTTCTTGTAGTCGACATCCCGGCTGAAGCTGGAAAAGCATTGCTAAGCTTTTTGTACTGCGGTGAAGCCCACGTAAGTTTTTACATGATTTCTGATTCGAACATTTATTTACAAACATGTTTCAAAATTTATCAGTTGCATCCAGACATGAACAGATCTCAAAATTGACTTACTTCTTCAGATCCTAGGATTTAATGGAAATTATGAAAATATGAATGACATGATGATACTTTTAATAATTCACTCAAAGTACAATCAATGCTGATATCTTTTAGAACAAGCATCGAAAAAAACATAGAAAAACATCCATTTGGAATGTGTAGTGTGTAGGCATAACCCTGCTTCTTCAGCTATTGAAAGGTTGGTAGTAGGACAGCTCACATTTTTCCGAGATGCACCTTTGGCGTACTTGACACTTCAGCCTTTGCAGAAACATGATTGGGGTTGAGTTTGAAAACCATATTTTCCAATCCATCTTGCCCACGGAAAACCATTGCCGGAATTGGGATACGATATTCTTCCGTCAAAAACTTGCTGACTTCAGACTTGTATAAAAGCACAAATGTATCATGCAAATTACTTTAGCAAGGACACAAAAAAATCGAGAGACGAGAACTTATTACTTCTTCGGATAGATGTACATTAGTAAAGGAGTATGTATATATCTCCAGGCATCACTAACTGCATTGATTTTTCCTCGGTTCCTTGCATTCCATGTGAGGATCCATTATTGGAAGACAGACATGGTGAATGGCTGCAAGCAATCGGCCACATTCAAAATCCTTTCATCTTTTACATTTCACTTGCAGGTCCCGGTCACCATTATTCCACACTTGGTTCTCGGTGCTAAATTCTTGGGAATCTCGGGATTTGGAGATCCCGTAAGTATCAACAATTTTACGAGTTTTTATATCGAGGAAGCTGTGTCCTTTGTGATACTCTTGGATAATGAATATGAATGATTATGAAAATGATGCTTGTTATGTGCAGGGTGTGTTGGAATCTCTGAGCAGCATTGTGCCCGAGTCGGTAATGACTCCTGACAAGACACCACCGCCTTCATGTGACTCGCCCCGACAGGAATCTGGGCTTTCAGACTCCTTACGTCTTCCACATTTCCAGTTACCAATAGTGCCTTCACACCTCATGTCTTCTGCAGTACAAATCAACTCGAATAACTCGTCGAATAATAACTTCAGAGATAACAGCAATAACAGGAAAAAGTCTGATGTGAGCAACGCCAGCTCTGAAGCTTCATCAAGAGAGGCACCTCAGCATCTCTTACAATTCAATCACCAGCGCGAACTTCACCAGCAGATTGCCATGGGTAAAGCACGTATTCCGTATGGCTCTCCGTACTCAACCTCCTCATCGAGCTCGGGAGGGGAAGTTATCAATCTGACGAAGAACAAAACGAGTGGTGGCAGCTTCTCCACTTTCGCCGGAAAGAACGCAGGCGGAAAGTCTCCAAAGTCTCAAACTGGTGGTGGCGGTGCTAGTACAAACAGCAATCGGGTGTTCGTGGGAACCACAAGTATTTTGGATAATTTGCTCAAGAACCCACGAACTCATCTTGAAGCAGGTTAGTGAATGTGAAGTGGTTAGACTAGTAAATAATGTAATATAAATATAATAATATAAATGTAAACCCACTATAGCATTTACGAACATTAATGTTTAATTCACTTATCTTGAAGCAGCAATTGCGGCAGCTGCTGCAGCCGCCGCAGCATCAGCCCACAATGCCCACAACAATGATGGCAGTGACAACAATGACATGGTTCAGTATGAAGTAAGTTACACTTTCATTCAGTTTACAAATTAATTTCATACGCACACCTCTCCATTACACGTTGTTTGCTGTCGTCACCAATCATTCATTTGTGTTAAATACTCTAATCTTAGGCGGAAGGATATGCTGATGCGCAGTCGAGTCCTCACAATTTATCACGGGTATGTGCAACGTAAAGTAAAATGACATTTTAAATCACGTCTACCGAGTGTTCTAAACTGATGTTCTTCTCACAAAATTCACAATGGAATGCATGAAATGACGAATGCATGTGTAATTCTTATAAATTGGAGTATTTGTTCATTTTTAAATTTATTGATATCCCGATAGACCTCTCAAATTGACAACTTGACTGCAGCTCATCTAATTCAGCAGCAACGGCAGGATCAGGACCGATCATTCTACTATTCTCCCGGAAGTGCGGGACATCCCGCGTTCACCAGTAGTGGGAACGATGATGACGACAATAACGGAATGGAAATGACGATGACAGAGGATAACACTCCTATTCCTGCTCATCTGCTAGAACCGAATGTGGAGTATCGTGTACCCAAGGAGTACGCTGATCGATACGGATTGCTCCACAATCCATTGGCTGACCTGGCTAAAGTTGCCGCTGCGTCCATTCAGCATCAGCCAGCAACTGTTGGGAAGCGAGGAAGCAGAAAGAACCAACAGCAGCAGCAGCAGCAACAGGCTGCAGATGGGAACGGTGTAGATGACATCACCTCGACAGGAAAGCAGGCAAACACGACTCCGGCTCCAACACCAAAGAAGGCAAAGAAGAATCCGGACTCCATCATTTGCGACATTTGTGGAAAGAAATTCAGTAACGCCTACAACTTGAGGGTGAGTCAATGTCCTCAGAATTTGTTTTCAACCACTTTTTTTTATTTAAATGGTGTTTTGCATTTGAGCTAATGAAAATGTATGTTCGTAATTTCCTTGCTAGGTCCATATGGAGGGACATTCTGGACAAGTGTTCGTTTGTTCAGTGTGTAGCCACGCAAGCAGGTCGCGAGACGCATTACGTAAGCATTTCGCGTACCGTCACAGGGAATTATGTAAGTCTTTGAAAAGTTAAGCTTAGTTCAGTTTTCTATCCGTGAAGAGTCTTGCATTTAAATTTTTAATAATGTATATATTTGATTGAATTTTTGTAGGGATATCTGGAATGTCGGGTATGTACAATACTTTTTTTCTTTATCACTTACACTAAATGTGAATCTTACGCAATTATCAAAGTTTTTACACTCCTTGTATATTTATTTTTTCAGCGTTTAGGAAAAACGTGCCCGGGAGGAAACTCAGCATCTCAAAAAATAACAATAATAACAATGATGCAATCAACAACAATAATATGAAGGTTGACACTACGGACTCAACTGGAGGAAGCACCGTTGTGGATGCCAACGGGAACATTAGCATTCGCGGGTCGGATGGTACTTTAAGTATTTCTGAAGCAAAGTAAAGATAGGCATATCGTAAACCGAATATCATCTCGCGAAAGCATATTATATCTATTTTATTAGGTTACTCTTTAAATCTCAGAGTACTTAGTTTTTTACGACTTACTCGGTACTATACACTACATTACATCTTTACATTATTATGTAACGAAAGGCACCGTTTCAAATCCTCATGAAACGATTTTTAAGGAAAAGTATAAAATGAAATACTATTATAACTAACTTGAACTGTACATAAAATCAGAGAGCGCATAATATATAAACTTGTAATAATATATTGAAGATTAATAGATTTTTCTACTCAGACGCTACTCAATGGTATTATACATGTTAACTGAAATGTATTACAGACTTTAGAGTTATCAAAATGGAACATAGTGTAGGAATAACAGCCTAATTATTTTAAAAAATCTAGTTTTACGACAATAAATTATTCAGGTGTTCTAACACAAGGTGGAGGGTGTTTAACAGCAGTAGTTCTTAGCTTGTATTACTTGTGTAAAGATATACAATAGTTGACATAAATATTGAATGTTGTTGTTGTCACATACAGGCAGTTTTAATTAATATATTATTACTTTTAACTTATTTTTATGAATACCTTGAAGTATATAATAAGGATAAATTAGTATTACATTGCGTTACAGATTTTGCTTATAGATTCTCGCCTTTGTTCATCATCGATCCATCCGAAATATACCCTGTATTATTAAAACTGTATTAATAATAATTAATATACATATGCATATTATGTGAGGGAGAATAATTTCATGGAAAAAGCGAATATTTTTATGTTGGGCAACATTATGGTTTTTTATAAGGTTCAGTCTTGTAGAATAGTTGAATTTTTGTTTTAAAAAGTGTATAAAATGAGCATGGATGCATTAATTAATTTTGTAAAGAACCAAGTTTTGCGTCAAGTCTTTCCCTCTAGTGCACAACACTAATCAAGAAATCAAATGTTACGATTTGCAGTTTTAAGTTAAGCGTGACAGGTTGGAGTACCTCAATGTAATGGCTTTTACGTGGAATGTAAAGAAGTCAAGATTGTTTTTCGAGAAGGTTAGGTTTGCGAAAAGTTGAATGTGTGAACAGGAATGATTCGGAATTCATATCCGATTTCGGAGAAAAGGAGTAGGTTTAGAACAAAGATGTACTTAATACTAATACTATGTATGTTATGTAATTAGTCTTTATGGAGATTTCGCTAAGGATCGTTTGAATTCCTATATTAAATAAAAACATCGACATTATTTTTTAAGTGTAAAAATAAGGTTCAACAGAAGAAAGTTCATAATAGTTCGTTTGGTTGTATGATACATGTAGGAACCTGTCAACGTAATTATGTACTTTAATAATTGTTTTATTTTAGATAACTTAATCAGTGCATATCACAGAAGGGTATGAAAGCAATCGTGTACTCACCAACTGGTGTCTTATGTACTTAAATTAAATCCTTATTACTGTGTCTTAAATATTCAAAGAAGAGACATCATATTTACCTAACAGTTGTATTAATTACTACAGATAAACCGCTGCGCTACCGCATAAATCTAGCATTTCAGCGGAGAGAAGATTACATAAAAAACTGTATATGTAAAAATGGTTGATTCGGATTACACATCATAGATTAAATATTAAGGAACCTAGAGTAATTACAAGAAGTAGGAGTTTTTGTAATATTTAGTTATGTATGTAATAATATTCATGTAAATTATTGATTTATTTATTTTAGCGTAAGATTACAAAAATATATTACGATGAGATGCATCCAACAAGATATATTGTTTCTATTGCAAATCATTATTGAATTGAATGAAGCTTTTGTGCAGAAAAGATCTGGGAAGAAATAAAGGGAATTGAAAGATCTGAAAAAGGCTGGTTCCACCATAAAATTTTGGAAAAGAGAATGCAAGGGAGCAAATATCGGAAGTGGATGACTAATCTTTTATGCATAAGAAACTCTATGTACCTTTAAAAATATATTATCAAGTCCATTAAGCATTTGAAGCACCTACCCAGAATACTATTACACTACTTTAAAAAAAATTGTAATAAAATCGACAAGACGAATAATCAAGAAGGCAAGACAGAAAGGCGCATTTGAGAAATGTAAAGCATAAAAAATCATTTAATTTTATCATAAAACAAGAGTCGCAACGAGTGCGTGCTATGTATAAATTTAATAAATGTCCAGACAGGTTAATAATAATTGCTCTACTGGATATAAAGTATGAAATACTGATATTTTCTTTATTATTGTTAATGTAGTTGCTAAACTTGTAAAAACCAAATATACTCGGTGTATTTTACACTACACCACAGGAAGAAAAAGTGGCCTTTTGTTCATCAATGGTTCTGTGAGTAATAAAGATAATAATGAAAGATCCTTAAATAAATGATGATAAATGAACGAGACAATAATATTTGTTATTCGGATCCACTAGGACAAATTTTTAAGGGAATATATTTAAATTTACCTATGAATTAATGATTTAAGATATATTAGGACATACGAAAATGAATAAGTTTTACTATATAATTACTACTGGTTAAAACCTACAAGAGGAAAAGTATTACTGTGTCTTAATCCTGGATTGGGTTTTTTTGTATGAATGAGTCATTTTTTGTTTGATTGCTTTTAAGTTTCTTCAAATTAGAAATCGACAACTTCATGTTGTTTGATCAATAATATGCCCTATTTATGTGTATTCTCATGTAATATGGTACTTTAGCTAATTTGAAAACATGTCGGAATTGTTGATTAGTATATATTCACCATCTCATTATCTTATATTCGTATACATAATTTATGTTGAATTTATTGGTTACGATTAATAATGAATATTTATTAGCCGTTCAAATGTTTGCACTACCCAAAAATACCCCAACCAAAAATGATGACTTATAATAATGTAGTTTTTCTCCTACACACGATGAATCTCACTCAATCATGTAATCAATCAACTTTCTCTTTTTTTTTTGTTTCACTGGTCATTCAATGTTTGATATTTATGTTGCGTCAGTTCCCCAAATTTTCTAGTGTCATCTAAGGTTGATATTATTATTATTATACTAGTGACGATTTGCAAATGGTTAATGTATTCGCTCATGTCCGTTCATTGTTATCGGTTCTATGAAAATAAATTTTCTACTCCATATAGCACAGGAAAACGTTGTGCAAATTTCGCATTAAATTATTTCCCATCCAAATCAGATTAAAATTTTCACATTTCAAGCAATTCGGAACACACGAGCATTTTTATTTTTACAACCCTCGCGCACAACCCATAACTTTAGCATGTGCCTTTAAATGTCTCATTATCATGCCAAATCCTCGAAAGAATAAGTAACACAAAGTGTGTAGGTACATCTACATTTCGGTCATCATAATTTATTTATTTCTCTCTTTCACGTATATACAGTAAAATATCAGTCGTGTTACTTATATTTGTAGAACGTAAAAATGATTAGCTGGTTGACAAATAACAAACCAAAGAAGTATCCTTTTATACAACATGTAATAAATTGTAATTTAAAGGGTACTAGACATAATATATATTCATGTAAATGCGTTATTTTCATCAGATTTCCTTATTTTAGACAACAAGAACTATACCTAGAAAATGTTTGAATATTTAAAGAAAACGAAGGGTTTTCAGCTTTTTTAAAATTTGATCATAGTTATCATGCTTGCTGAGACTTATTGGGAAACCATATGCAGATGTAGATGTATTCACAATCAACTGAACAAACACTTGCCATGCATTCGCTAAACCATCGATGCCTTTTGAACT
>JAHZNF010004103.1:0-11198 GCA_027744215.1 Troglopedetes dispersus | reverse complement strand
GTAACTTTGAGCCACCAGGTCAAAGCTCATTAAGTTCACGTGTATCTTGCACTTGGAGTTTTCATACACAGTTTTCATTCGCAAATCACATACATGGCGATATCAGGTTGACACTAGGATGATATTTCGCTACTCAGCCATATCTTGTGACACAGCATGAAGTTGTTTAATGACTGACTCATGGTGTTGATCCACAGAGAACTACGTGATCTTGATGCTCATTTTTATCATGTCACTGTAGACGCAAAAAATGTTCTGGAAAAGGTTTAAATCTGATCCACTTACTGACCTGCAAAGCAACATCACGATGGTAGTAGTTGGGATTACTAAGTTATAAATAATACGTGTTTACTATTCTTCCATTAAACAAACAACTGTAAAAATACCAATGCAAATAACATACCGAGTGTAATATCGACTATTATCGACCATTACACGGAAAATCTGTTGTGCGGAGATGTCTTAATTTTTCTCTTTATCATGAATTTTCATACTTTTCGTTTCGTTATATCTTTCATTTTTTACAAGCAAATGTTATCATGAAGACTTTGATTATGTACAGTGGTAAAAAAATGAGTCAACGCCATACGAAGGAATGCGTGTGATTTAAAAGTTTCAGACTTTGCTTGGTTGTACCTTTGTTGTTTCTGTTAGTTTTTATTACTTCGTACAGTTGAAAGGTAAGTTTTTTTGTAAATAACTGAACGTACATGTTGTTCGTGGGCAAGTTTGCTGTTGTTTTTTTGTAGAAAAAGTACCGTAAAACCTTCCTTCCGTTTCGTGTGCTTGATCAACTACCATGTATACACACGCATTATGCATGCATGGTGCTACAATGTAATAATCCTTTGTATACTACACTTCAACGAACATATGCGTGTACCTATGCAGAGTAGATAAGTTTTCCTTTTGCTATTATATATTTCTTCTCTCAGAATGCATACTTTAGTATACCAGGAATTGGATTGTATTGATGACGCCTTATGTATTCGTTTTTTTTTAGAGGAGAAAGCAAAGCGAGCATTATATTTCTCAGAGGCACTATACGATTCGCTCATGTATTGTTGAAAGAAAACTAGGCAGATATAGTTTATTTTGTGGCTGGTTGACTTGGAAGAAAGTGAACATGGGAGCGCGAGGTTGAACTTTGGGTAAGCTATGCACATAATATGTAGTTGTGTATATATATATATATATATCTGCACAACTTCTTTCCATATTTCTGGATGAAACTGTTTATACCAGTGAGTGTCTTGCGTACCTACTTATTTCGGTTTGAGTCTGACAGGAGAAAAGTGAATCTCTTCTCCCTGAAAACCATTTTCCCATTCCATTCCATTCAGCAACATTAACATTATCTTGCTTTACTGCTGCTGCTACGATGGTTCTGCACGGCCACCATGATTCCGCTACTTTTGCCTCTGTTCATATTCCTACTACCAGTCCGTTGCAAATCCCTCGTTCCTTTGGTTCACTCCACTCTTCTGAGTTCATTCTTGTTCAATGTCTCCCTTACAACTAATACATATTCTTCAAAGAGAAAATTTTGGAACCAACCGTGTACAAGTTTTGAGGCACAGGCAGGAAAAGCATATAAAACTATTACAACGACATAAGCACGCTGAAAAGCGTGTGTGTGGGAAAATGAAATGGGTGGAAGTTTTAGAGCGAGGAATGAACGAGCCTTTTCCTTGCTTGTCTGTTGTCTGATAGTGTGATGTGATATTATATGCTTTTAGCCTTATTTCTTCCTTCCTTCCATGTGTGAGGGAGGGAGAGACGGAGTGTGTGTGGGTCGGCCTCTGTCGGTGAATTCGATTTTCGCTTCTTTTCTCTTCTCTTCTCTACCTTCCTCCATCCTACTCGACTCACTCATCTTTAATTCCGTTCAAGTTTCTCATACCTTTTTATCTGCATTTCTTCCTATTTTTTGTTTATAAAAAACAGATCTCCTTCCTTCCGTTTCACTGCATTTTTTTCCTTTTTTCCCATTAGTTGGAATAACTTTCGAGTTTACATTTAATTTTTTTATTTGCGGTCTTGATAAGGGTGGTGTAGCAAGCAGTTTTATGGTTCTTAGATTATATAAAATGCTAGCTATTCTTATGTTTAATAAGAACAGCTAGCAGTTATGAGAATAATTATTTTTTTGACAATAGTTAATATATTAAAAATTTGGGTGTCACAAATGGAGTGGGAATGGGACTTCTACCAAGTGTTGAAACTCGTTGAGCGACACAACGAGAACCATCTTATTTTTTACCATCAATGCTGATAGATAGAAAGAGTCGTATTAGTAGTTAATCCTTGTAACTGCGTACTTCTGAAAAGGAACAAATGTATCATATCACATCTCTATTCATCAGCTTGCAAATCACATGGGATTACGAAAGATTAGATAGTTTTGAAAAGCGTTGACTTTTGTATCTGTAACAAAAACGAAAATAGATCTTTTCTCCTTTCTGCACAACGACTGATGCGTCTCAAAACGTCAGCTAGATATACGCAGAATGAAGCATGTAATAGAGTCGTTTGTATTGAACGAGCACATGTATGTAATGTAGTAGCAAATTACTTCTTTTTGTAATCATAGCGAACCAGATTACACCGCGATCTTCCAAAATCATGCAATATTATTGTATTAGATCGGTGACTTGTATAAGGGGAATACCTATAGATTCTGTTACTGAGTCAGTATGACTCGTGGAAGGACAAAAATAAGTTAACAGAAGGATGGTATGACGCCAAGAGGCTTTCTAAAATTTGTTTTTAGAATTTAAACACTTTCAGATTATACGCATGTGCCATTACCTTTGTATAATGCATTATTTGACTTGAAACTGCTACTGGTACAATATAAATCCAAGCTTGTATTTTTTTAGACGGCCAACCTGCAAAGACACATAACTCTGTGAATAAATTGTTTAAAATCAGTAATCGCATTGATTTTCAATGCGCGAACAAATATTGCATTTGTTTGCGCACACTGCAAGGTGGAGTGCAACTGCATTACTACATACCTCCAAGCTAAAATAAATTATAAAATATAATCCGATGTCTCGAGCCAGAACAAACTAACATGAAAGTTTTGACTAGTGGTTTCAATTTGAAACTTCCAAAGTTGTACCAATATTCAGTCTATACCGTTAACAGTGCAACTGCAACTTGCCTCTGAAATATACTACCAGCTATTTTATTAAATGCGAATTGGACATCTAATTCAAATTCTAAGGAAGCCTAAATTCACCTGCAACCTTGGAATACTTGAATCCATTTTTTGCTTGATTTACAACGGGGTTATGTGTGACTTCATATAATGAAAATTGCTGCCATTAGATATTCCGCATTGATAGTAGTTTATTATCATTCTATCCATATTTTTGTAGCACACTTTTCGTCCATTCTTTATTCCTTTACTTACATATAGTTATATGTTTCGACCAGCGAATGACTAGACAGAAGGAAAAAAATGTAACAACATGACCTGTGTAGCTGTGCATATTATGCTGTATGAATTTCGAGCTCACATAGGCATATTATGTTAAGGTGATGATCTTCGCTAAATATCGTCGTTGATGTTGCTTTAACATTTGACATCGTCACTAAAATTAAGGTTTTATTAAAAAATAAAGAAGAAGTGGAAAATCTTTCTACGTTGCAAAACGTGTTGTGCCTAAAAGTTCATAATAATAATCATGAGAAACAAACTAGGTAGGTATGCGCAATATCAACCAAAGTGATGTTTAAAAAATGGCGCAATACTTTTAAGCAATGAGTAGTGGCATTTTTGTGTTTTTCATTCCTTTTTTTTGTTTTTATTGGCACGGTTTTCCATCCACTCGAGAAAAATCCGGAATATTTATATAGTCTACGGCTGTGGACCGCTTGCACCGTGCCCTTTTTATCCTCAGTGAATTCTTAAGACTATGATGCTTTTGACATATTTATAATAGGGAAAGATGGCTAAAAAAAAGTTTGAAGGCAGACAAAAAATTCATGGCTGATACGACGACGATAGTGTAAAAACTTGTCAGAATCTAATCTATGAATATGGATGTCTCTACTATTCATCTCTACTACTACAAACTGACGACCAACTTATTGCATGAACTAAATAGCAAAAGTTTTTATACACTCCTTCAGGTATATATTTATACTGAGGATTAGTGGATTGTATAGGTATGATGGTGTTTTTTTGTGTTGCGACACAAGACTGGTGGGCATGACGTGACTTTCTTAGTTTTTTAACCAGATAAAAATATTGAGTAGGATTTATATAACTACTGCGATAAGTAAATTTTATGCAGGTTTGTATGATCCACGATTGTGTTTGTATCACACTCCATTTCACTAAAAAAGCTCTGCATTTTCTTTAATACGAGTACATAATATTTAATTCTCGAAAAAATACGGTCTTGCTTAAGATCTTTTTTCTCATGATGCGCAGCCAAGTTAAAATATATTAATAATATAAGCAGAGTACACTAAAAAACCAAGAAAAAGTTATTCAAGATAGAACAGACATGAGGTTGACTGACAGTTAAGTAGACAGCAAGTCCCAAAAGGTTACATGTAAGCATTACAAAAACAACAATATTATCAAGTTGGGAAAAAAAACAATGCGAGTGAAGAATATATCATATAACTCATTTTCAGTGCAAGTACACTGCGTAGTACATAACCAAACTGTAGCTTGTTATTATGTACATCCATCTTTATTCATCCGTGCAGAGATGATGATGGTGATTATGGTTTTATCCTTTCTGTCAAGAGTGGTCAAATCATCTTTCATTGGCATGAGGACTGTACTGTTCATTGTTCTGAAAAAAATGAACCTGAAAATTTCTGCTCTTTCATGAGCATTGTGTAAACCTATTGTTATCATTGTTCGAGCTTTAATCGTCTGACACAAACATGAATAAAAATTCTCTTTTTTACTTGAAAAAAAGTATCCCCCTCAGAAATTTATAATTCGCTACTATTTATTCAGTCTATATGTAGCTTCGATGAAGAGATTTGATGATTAAACGACCTGGAAATTTCCATACGCTTTTTTACCTGCTTGTTTGTTGTACGTTATTGTACAAGAATAGTTGCATGTAATGTATATAAAGCTGGTCTTATGCATTTTGAAGTTGAATAGCAGGACAGAAATGACAAGCATGTTTATACATTTGATAAGATATGGCACCAATGTGTTTGAATTTTTTTCTACATTTTAGTCTCCACCAATCATCCAAAACACAATGAGTTAGCCTGCAAAAATTGGTAATCCACTGAATTTGCAATAAATAAATGCATTTCAGTAGCGAAAATAACTTATAGTTCAGTGCAACGACATATTCCGTGATAAGCACAGCCCCCCACAATCATCAATCAGTACAAAGTGAATGTGTTAAGCAGACATACTGAATTATTATTAGCCGTCATTATAACCTTGTAACGCATTCCAAAAAGTGCTGTATATCCTAGATATACGTTAAAGATACCTAAGGTATCTGATTTACTGTTTTATTTGAGGAAGAGCAAAGAAAGATGAAATTATGAGATATTGCAAAACCGTATGTAATGTCTCTTGTGCGCTATCTCTTCTTCTAGGTCTGCCTGTTCATGTTCACGTGTGCTACTCTGCTCAAGAGATTAGACCAAACTCCCACGGTACAATACTTATTGACAAAGTGTTCCCTGTTTATTGTCTGCACTTCAGCAACGCGTTCTTGATTGCACTCAAGTGGGATGATTTGCCAGCTAAGAACATAGCTAAATCTGTTTTTACGCTCATCTAAAACATTCCTCGTGTTATTACTGATGTTCGCCGTGATAAAATGAAAAACTGCTGCTAGTGTCCATCTTTGTTCACCGTTCTGCTGTATTTTTTTCTACGTAGACTCGCGTTTACCTATCATGTATATTAATGATCACCAACTGTCAACAAAACTTGTCCAAGCCTTCGAAGCAGAGGATGCGGATTACGGTTGCAATCCGAATTATAATCCCGTGGTACAAATAGATACATAACGCTCTTTACTTTTTTAAATTAAAGGTTAAGCTCATTACAATTATGACTACTGGACTACATTTTTTGTCAAATATGCAATTACCAACAAGCAAAGCTTATAATTTGTGTTGTGGAAAGCTCTACTCTACTTACTGAAAAAACTCTTTATTTATTGTTGCAAAACAAGGAAAGGAAGACTGATGAATTTGAGATGTTTCTGAACAATGTGCTTAAAATTTGGACTTTGGAAACTTTTGCTGCTATTCTTTAAAACATCAAGAACTGTAACATAAAGCAAAGGGTTTATTATTAGGCGGCACCTTGTCCCGTCATCCAAATAAGGGCTACTAAGGGAGCTAACATTATTAGTGATAGTGATGAGTTAAGTGCGGCTTTTGATTTGAAGCTCTTGATCTCCCCTATTATCTGGCGAACGTAAAATGTACTTCTTGGAAAAATTCGTTGTGTCATCTAGACTTTTGACTCCCAACCAGTTCGTTCCCCAATTTGTTCTTATCATCTGTATGAACCATGTTCGTTTCGCAGAAAAACAGTTTGGAGAGGTTCTTCTCACACATAATGTAATGTAATTCAGGATTCAGGTGCAATCTACCAAGCAAAGTTGGTTGGTTTCACTGGTTCAAACTATCGGTTAATCAGTCATCAGTATATCCAACGTTTTATGGAGCCTCGAAGTGTTAATGATAATATGATAATCAGTCATTATCCATCTATGTGTAACCACAGGTTAAAAGTTTTTTAAAAGTTCTGCTGGCTTCAGCTTTTTGTTAGGGCTTACGTTCTCTTTTGTTGAAAGGAACAAATGAGCTTGCCGTCAATGCAAAGCAAAATGAAAAATGGTGCCAACCACACAGCCTGCAATCCAACCAAATGCTTATTTCCCTCTGCTTCGTTCGCTGTCGGCCGACGAGGTTTAGCGTACCATGTTTAGTTTGTTGTATGTATATTTTTATTTTTGTTGCTCCTTTATGGCATTGCTTGGTTTGTTTTTACACATTGTCCATTTGTCCAGCTTTCTGAGAGATTTTTTTGCAAAAAAGTTGCACTTCCACTACCTGCATGGATATAGTACCATGACATGCCATGGTGGCATTCCTATACATATTCATGACTGCGAAGGAAAATATTATTTCCACATGTGTCAAGTGGGAAGTTGCCACTGAGGCGCACTTGTTATAAAATTGATACAAAAAGTATATCCTCACTTACAGACATTTATTCATTGTGCCTCATTCTAAGAGTTCCGAGTAAATATGGAGGACCACCAACCAGTAGTTACCTAAATAACTAATATTGCATCACATATCTAGTGTATAAACATGTGCTAACTTGGGAGCATTGTGTGTCTAGTCTGAACAGTTTTACAGAAATCGATGCACGCATGTGCTTGCATTAGTGGGGTCTACGATGTTGTATGAATATAATTTTGATATCTCTAAATGACTCTTTTCAGTGGTAATAATAGAAGGAAGGATCGCGTTATTATGAGAAGTAATAGGGCAGCTGCAGGAATAAAAGCAAGTAGCAAGTTGTTTTGCCCCCAGCCAAGTTGTTGAAAAGTTTTGCTTCTTCGGTTTTACTTGATCCTGCTTTTCCCTTCTATTCTCCTATTTTTGAAAAATAAAACACTGCCCTCTCCTTACTCACTTGTTTCCCCATTTTATTTCTCTCTCTCTACCATTCCTTTTGAATCCTTATATGTTATACTCTTGGGTTCAAACCATTCCCATAATAAGTCAAGCTTTTTTTCGTATCGCCGACATTATTTTTTTATACCGTTTGCAAGTCAGATGCTTTAAGTAAAATGTTGAAAGAAAGGTGAATTTTGGTGAATTGTCGCAATTAAACATCATTTCAAAAGGGGTATTGTGGAACATGCTTTTATAAAATTCTTTGGTATGTCGAAGAAGTAAGTAACAGCGGTTTAATAAATGTGTTTTATTGTTCGGACAAAGATTCTCATTGCATTATTTATACAGTGTCCGACGTTGTTTGATAATAGCAACTACAATCACTAGGCTTTACTCTGCGTTTGCTTGAAAAATTAGTGTGTGGTTGGTTCAGGTGGATGGGGCTACTGATTTTTTTGTCAAGCTCTAAGCAATCATTAGTATAGTAGCATTAAATAATAAATGTTTGTGCAGTAAAACACAAGGAACACGAACTCATATTGTGGTTTCTGTGCACAAATATGCTGTGTTAATATGGAACCGCAGCAGTCAGATCGATTGTGTAATTAACTTGCTTTGTCTGGCCTAACCTCTTCGCTTCCGTGCATATATTCTTTGAAAGTTGGAAATTGAATAGAAAAGGCAGAATAAAAATTCTTCGCTCAACCTCTGCCTTGCTTATTCATCCCTGTAAACAAATTCGTATAACAAAAACGCTTAAATGCCAAATAATGCCTTCATAGGATCGGCAATATGAGAATTTTCATGTTTATAGGAATAATAACCTTCCAACAAAAAATTTTCCATCAAGATACCTTAATAATTTGGGAACTTTTTTACTCGACTCTTTGACTGTTTCTCGTCACAAGGAAATTGCATGTGGATGCTTATATACATGCATAAATATGTGAGAACTTTTTTATTCTATTCAAGTTTGACAATAATCAAAAATCTTCAGAGCCAGCAAGCTCATTTTTTTTCAAGCAGTCACTTTACCTTCCACTTTATGAACTTTAGGCACGTACGTTTTTCTTGCCTGTTTGTTTTGTTTTCAGTGTGCGACATCGAGCAGACATGCATGCATAATATTTGTATAATAAACCTTTGTTGCGCTCTACAGCATGCACTTATTTAGACATGTGTGTAGCAGTGTGCATGAGAAAAAAATCATTCCTTCTACTGACGGTGCATTGCATTAGTAACGTTACCGTGCGGCAGCTTGTAAGAACAGGGCATCATCATCTTTACAGTATCACCATCGTCATCATCATCACCGTCATCCTCTTCTTGTTCTCCTCAAGTGACAAGTGACATTTTTTGTGTTAAAAAAGGCAGCCTGCCATACTCGCTCTGCCTCTGTTTTCTTCCTTTTTTCCGCGGTTGATGTTGTCCTTTTCTCGTTCACAAGTTAGACATAACCATGTTGAAACATTCCATTATTACATTCTTGTGTAACTGCTCTTGATGATCATTGTATTTACGCGGACGGATGAATGAATACTATTAACGTGCTATAAGTACTGTGCTCTTCAAATCATGCTAGAATAAATGATAAAAAATGTTTTCCATTAAATATTATGTACTTTGCTGCTCATGTGTTTAGCATCATATATGTAGTAGTAGTCAGTCAGGAAAAAAAACCTTTTATGGCAAACTTATGCATACCTTAACAGTTAGATAATGATAATATTAAAAATCGACCGATATAGACACACTCAATTGCTTATGTTTCTCTAGATGCTTTAAGAAGACTGATCTATTTTATGGACAAAAAAAACAACAACTAGGCACAGAAGACCACGCACGTAAAAACCGATAAAAGGGGAAGAAAGTTGTGCCAGCATTAATATAACAGAAGACGACGAGAGCTCATATGGCTCACTCACTCAGCCAAAAATTTGCTTCTCTCTTTTATACGGGCTTAATGTAATGCTGATATAATATAAAATGTTGCATGATAACGAAAAGACGGAAAAAGCCAGCAAGCAAAACGAAAGGAGAAACTCATGAAATATTCATCCAGCTACCATTACATTAGTTTCTCTCTCTCTCTCTCTCCTCTTCTTTCTACATTTTTACTTGCCACCTCCACCACTCTGTGAGCCCAATATTGTTGATACAGGCTTCAGCTGCTACTTTTTTCTCTCCTCGGTCATTTATACTAGTAAGCAAGCATGTCTGTGTACACACTCACTACATGCTGAAGCAATTTGGGTAGAAGATACTTTATGTACTGCGAAGCCGTACAACATGAGTGAAACAAAAAAAATAACAGAGTGAAGAGAAACTGCTCAAGAAGAGATATTTGTTGGTGTTTGGTATGCATGCCTGCGTGCCATCTGAACTGGCATTGTGTTCGAGCAAGCAGGCTTCATTCAAAAGCAGAAAAAAACATTATAATAATAAGAGTAGATACTTCTCGTGTGTCGGTCGGGTCGGTGATGCTAACAAAAGGGAATCGTAATAAAGAAGTTAAAACAAGTAAATACATGTATAAGGACTTTCATGATATGAATATAAATATTTTATTTTTTGTGAGAGATCATGCATATGCTTCTACGTCATAAAGAAAACAAAGTATAGGTTATGCACATGATAAAAAAAGCTGTCCGAGTCGATTTTTCCTCGCCGTTTCTAAACATGACATGTTGCCCAGCACTGTTCGCTTTGTTGAGAGTTTGTGCAAATATACTAAAATGAGATTACCAAGACACTTGTCTTTTATGCGCCAAATGCCAGTTTTGTAGGATGCAAGATGCACATGAGGTATGGTTGTTGATATTTTTCAGAGACTTTCCAAAGACTCATGTTATTGGAAAATCTCTGGGAAAACGAGTGTCTTTGTGGGAAATTGGAACCCCTTTTTAAGTAGATCAAGATCATTTCACTTTTGCGAACAGATTTCTTATAAGTAGCCCGTCCATTACTATTAATACGTTATGTGATAGCAGTAATTTGTAGCTATATTACGTCAAATCAATTTGAGTAATGCAGAAGGTTTTTCATCTTTGAGGAACACACTTTAAACCCACTGCACTGCGTAGAAAATCGTGATGAGCAAATTTTACGTAATCGTCACATCATCACACCGCACTAGCAGTAGCACAATAAGCACAATACAGCTTCGCTAGGCTCTGTTGCGCTCTCCCACTTATAATCAGTCACGTAGGCCATCCTCTTTCTTTACTCCTGCTGATCGATCGATAACATGTGGTAGGATTTTTCAAGAACATTGTGCACAAAAGTTGGTATTTCTGACTGACATAGTAACTTGGCTTCAGTCAAACTGAAACTAATGTTCGCCTGTATTGTTGTATATGCATAATCACTTATTTTCAACATCTATGAATCAAAGCTCATTTTTACTCTGCTTTATTCCAAGTATTCAGTACCTAATTTTCAGCTTCATTTCCAACAACGATATTATTATATTAGAATAAAATCTTATACAACGACTAGCTGGAAGTTCAAGGGATTAGCATAAACAACCAATAAAAATAGGGAGAGTG